>JACXGM010039503.1:0-10566 GCA_016801145.1 Umbra pygmaea
TGGTATTCAATGGCAGTACAGGGCTCATGGTATTCAATGGCAGTACAGGGCTCATGGTATTCAATGGCAGTACAGGGCTCATGGTATTCAATGGCAGTACAGGGCTCATGGTATTCAATGGCAGTACAGGGCTCATGGTATTCAATGGCAGTACAGGGCTCATGGTATTCAATGGCAGTTTTACCCAACTAAGATTGGACTTGTGGTGTATAAATTTTACCAATTCATTTTTTCATTTAAATAGCTAGATAGTTTCTGTAATACATATTAACAAACATCCATCAATGTCTGGACCTTCTAATATTCAAAGTGTCCCTACCAACTACAGCGTATAGCAGGCAATGATGTTCACAATAATTTGCTCCAGTAAAAAAAGTAACGCTGCATGATACACTGCATCTAAATGTTTCAATGCTGATGCTGACCCATGCATATATAGTACATCACCATAATCAAGCAATGACATAAAAGTGGCTTCTACAATTTACCTTCTATGCTGTGAGGACAAACATGATTTATTCAAATTAAATTCTCACTTTCAGTTTCATCACCAGCTCAGTAATATGTGTAATAAAAGAGAGATGATCATCCAAAAGATTTTCCATTTATGCTTTTAGAAAAACACCTTATACTTAGTTTTAGTAGCAATTAACACAAGCCATTGGCCTACTACTACATTCTGCATCAAATCAATTTGCAGAAGTGTAAATGCTTGAAAAAGCGATGGGGCTACTATATAATGTCCTATGTCAGCAGCATAGAAATGGTATTTACATTTTAGTACATTGTTAAAGATATAATGTATGTACAAATTAAATAATAAAGGACCCACAATGGAACCCTGTGGGACTCCTTTATGAATATTAACAAAATCATATAATACCCTAAATAACCTCTGGTATAATACATAGACGTTGATAAATATATACCCTAAATAACTAGTCATATACAAAAACATTACAAGCTTATACAGTGCCTTTGCCAAAATATTTGCCCCCCTTGAACATTTCGATTATTTGCCACATTTCAGGCTTCAAACATAAAGATTTAAAACTGTAATTTTTTGTGAAGAAGCAACAATAAGTGGGACACAATCATGAAGTGGAACGAAATTTATTGGATATTTCAAACATTTTTAACAAATAGAAAACTGACGAGTTGGGCGAGCAAAATTATTCAGCCCCTTTACTTTCAGTGCAGCAAACTCTCTCCAGAAGTTCAGTGAGGATCTCTGAATGATCCAATGTTGACCTAAATGACTAATGATGATAAATAGAATCCACTTGTGTGTAATCATGTCTCTGTATAAATGCACCTGCTCTATGATAGTCTCAGAGGTCCGTTGAAAGCACAGAGAGCATCATGAAGAACAAGGAACACACCAGGCAGGTCTGAGATACAGTTGTGGTGAAGTTTAAAGCCGGATTTGGATACAGAAAGTTTTTACAAGCTTTAAACATCCCAAGGAGCACTGTGCAAGCAATACTATTGAAATGGAAGGAGTATCAGACCACTGCAAATTTACCAAGACCCGGCCGTCCCTCTAAACTTTCAGCTCATACAAGGAGAAGACTGATCAGAGATGCAGCCAAGAGGCCCATGATCACTCTGAATGAACTGCAGAGATCTACAGCTGAGGTGGGCGAGTCTGTCCATAGGACAACAATCAGTCGTATACTGCACAAATCTGGCCTTTATGGAACAGTGGAAAGAAGAAAGCCATTTCTGAAAGATATCTATAAAAAGTGTTGTTTAAAGTTTGCCACAAGCCACCTGGGAGACACACAAAACATGTGGAAGAAGGTGCTCTGGTCAGACGAAACCAAAATGGAACTTTTTGGCAACAATGCAAAATGTTATGTTTGGCGTAAAAGCAACACAGCTCATCACCCTGAACACACCATCCCCACTGTCAAACATGGTGGTGGCAGCATCATGGTTTGGGCCTGCTTCTCTTCAGCAGGGACAGGGAAGATGGCTAAAATTGATTGGAAGATGGATGGAGCCAAATACATGACCATTTTGGAAGAAAGGTGGCGCTACAAAGTATTAACTTACTGAATAATTTTGCACCTCCAATTTTTCAGTTCTTTATTTGTTAAAAAAGTTTGAAATATCCAATAAATTTTGTTCCACTTCATGATTGTGTCCCACTTGTTGTTGATTCTTCACAAAAAAATTACAGTTTCATATCTTTATGTTTGAAGCCTGAAATGTGGCAAAAGGTCGAAAAGTTAAAGGGGGCCAAATACTTTTGAAGGCACTGTACATAATACACAACCTATATGACAGTGTATTATGTATAAGCTTATATAATGTGTTATTTAAACTTAGCTATGTTATTTGTTCCCTTAGCTAATCTCTATCTATGCCAAGAAGAAGAGAAGAAAACAGCATCTAATTTTACATGTATGTATACGGTTTAACTGTGACTATACAATGTATTTGATATGTGTATACCATTTATCTCTGACTGTATAGAATGTATTTCACATATGCTTACAGTTTTCATGTGACTATAGAATGTATTTAATTTGTTTATACTGTTTAACTGTGACTATACAATGTAGTTATTAATATGTGTATAATGTTTGCCTGTATCTCTATAGAATGTATTTCATATATTGTGTACCACGGTACCTGTGGTAAATATTTCCAAACAGAACGGTGAAGAGAAAGTACCTTTGAATGGACAGTTCACTGAGTTCCTTCTTTTTGAGATCAGCCAACTGCTTCATGATGTCACCAACTTAACAACGTATTGATTTATTGATTATTAGTCAGTCAGCTCAAGTGTATGAAGTTACATGACCTCTAAACATATTGATTATCCATTACATTAATCTACAAATTAGAACCTATTGACTAAATAGTAATAATGTTTTTTTAAATTATCAAATCAAAGTACCAAATTATTACAGGAAGTAAACACTGCTCAAAAACATATTGGTAATGTGTGACAGTAACTACCAACAGAAACAGGAATATAGTGAAGGTTTTTCTATTTAATTTGTTTATAGTATTTTACAATAATGAATATTTACTCTTTCTATCTACGTGATCTTTAATATGGACAATTTACACTTTGCCTATAATATCATACCAGGCTAATACAGTAAGTGTATGTATACATGTTTCACTATAATTGCTAGCACAAAGGAGCCAAGTGCTCGGACATATCAGAATACATCCTTGTGTGTTTTTATTCTATTTTCTATTCGTTTAGCTTTCTCTCTTTGTGATTGTGTTTGTTTTCAGTTGTTTTTATATTGCTGCAGTACAGAGCTCAACTGTAAATGAGACCTTTGTTTCAGCTTAAATCTTTGCTTAAATAACAGCTTTAGAAAAAATGTAAATGTTAAATTTAGAGTTAGGGTTTGGGGGTTAGGGTTAGGGTTTGGGGGTTAGGGTTTGGGGGTTAGGGTTAGGGTTTGGGGGTTAGGGTTAGGGTTGGGAAGACAAGTTTGTTCAAGGATACAGTCATCTTTGTAACATTCCAAACACAACAACAAATGTCACCGCCCTTGTAATACACACCATCACACAAAGGAAGACAGAAAAAACAACAAGATCGTCATTCATGTATTTTCATGTTGTTTTTCATGAAGAACAAACTATTTTTATAACTTTGTGTTAAATAATTTTTCTGATTAAACCTAAAATTAAATTAATTTTCTGTGGCTGGTGCATCAAATAAAAAATCTGGGTCATGTAACATGATCAACCAAGACATAGGTGATAAAACATAAACCCACCTCACTGTAATAGATGACTAGATGTAAGTTTGTATAAGAGCCAAACATTTAAATATAAATGTTATTTCATAAAGCATCAGAAGTTTAAACTCTGTTCACCACATACATCCTTTTAAATGGCATGACCTTTACATTACGTCAGAGGTGCAAACACAGACAAAAGGCCTCTAAAGCTGTTCTACCAACATGACAGGAAGTGAGATCATCTATTCTGCCGACTCAAACTGCACGCATGTAGATACACACACATACAGTAAACGATCACACATAGCACACACCCATATAGTACACACAGATATACACACAGTCACATGATGACACACACACACACACACACACACACACACACACATACTAACGCCACTCCACACATGACATCACCATCCTGTTTCGCTTGCCACCATGTAAATTACATCACACGTGTGCATGTGTTTTACTTTTTGTTGTCGCTTATGAGATCAGATCACTAGGTAGAAAAACTTAAGTGGAGGTCAACAACGGTGATAGCTAACACTCGTTAGCACCAGTGATTAATTATAGGTTTCATACCAACACACGCACACAAACTCACTCACTTTCATTTTGCCATTGTTTTTATACGGCACAACTTTGACAAAAACAAGGTGGTGTCTGAATACACTTGTTAATGGTTTTGGGTTACTGTAGTTAGGGGCCTACCATATCTTAAAGTAATATATTGTTTATTGTTACTTGGGGGTCTACCATATCTTAAAGTAATACAGTTGGGCTCAAAAAATTACATTCCTCTGGAGAATTGGTAATAGGTGTAGAAAACATGTGAGCAGTCAAAAATCTTTTTTTTAGATCTCATGGGATTCATATTCAACTGTAGGTCATAACAGAATGGCACAATCATAAAACAAAACATGATAACAAAGAAAATAATGAAATGACCCCTGTTCAAGAGTCTGCATTCCCTTAGTTCTCAATATGGTGTATTGCACCCTTTAGCATAAATGACAGAATGCAGTCATTTGTGATAGTTGTCTTTGAAGCCCCGAATTTCTGCAGGTGGTATAGCTGATTATTCATCTTGGCAAAATGCCTCCAGGTCGTGCAAAGTCATTGGTCGTCTTGCATGAACCACACTTGAGATTTCCTCAGAGTGACTTGATGATATTAAGGTCAGTAGACTGTGATGGTCACTATAGGCCTTGTTGATCCCTCTCCAAACATAGCGCTTATAGTTGTGACCATAAAGCTTTATTTTGGTCTTGTCACTCCAAATTACAATGTGCCAGAAGTTGTGAGGCATGTCAAGGTGTTGTTGGGCATATTTAAAACCAGGCTTTTCACTGGCGCAGTAAATGCTTCTTTGTGGCAACTCGACCATGCAGCTAATTTTTGTTAAATATTCCTCATATTGTGCTCCTTGAAACAACCACACCGTCTTTTTTCAGAGCAGCCTGTATGTCTCCCGAGGTTACCTGTGGGTTTTTCTTTGTATCACAAACAATTCTTCTGGCAGTTTTGGCTGACAACATTCTTGGTCTACTTGACCCTTGGCTTGACATCAAGAGATCCCTGAATCTTCCACTTTTTAATAAGTGATTGAACAGTACTGACTGGCATTTGCAAGGCTTTAGATATCTTTTTATATCCTTTTCCAACTTTATGCAGTTCCAGTACCTTATTACACAGGTCTTTCGCCAGTTCATTTTTGCTCCACATGGCTCAGTATCTAGCCTGCTCAGTGCATCCACGTGAGATCTAACAAACTCATTGACTATTTATACAAAGAAACTAATTGCAATTTAAAATGCCACAGGTCTGCAAAATTAACCTTTAATTGCTATTTTAACCTGTGTGTGTCACCATGTGTCTGTAAAAAGGACAAACATTCAAGGGTATGCCAACTTTTTATCAGGGCCATTTTGGTGATTTCTGTTATCAGTATGGTTTACAAAGGTGCCAAACAACTGTTTGATAACTAATGGCTTCAAATGATCACTATCCTTACATAACAGTCAGATTGTTTTCATGAACAGTCATATTGTCAACATCCATGCCAAAATTTCACAATATTTGCCAGGGTATGCAAACTTATAGGCACAACAGTATATATTTTATTGCTACATGAAGTTAGGGGTCTACCATTTCTTAAACTTATATATTGTTTTGGTTAGTAGGGGTTCTACCATATCTTAAAATAATATAGATTTTTTTGTTAATTAGTTGCCTACCATATATTAAAATAATATATTGCTATTGTTAGTTAAGGGTCTATCATTTCTTAAAGTAATATATATCTATTGATAGTTAAGGGTCTACCTTAAAGTAATATATTGTTTTGTTGAGGATGGAGAAGTGTTTTAATGTCTAGGCATTGATGGTTGTTTAAGTTGTACCTGGAGAGTGGGCTACACCCTACCAGTTCTAACACCCAACATTCCATGTTATCCAAAGATCAAAGAATTATTTTAGGGAGAGGTGCAATTTGACGACGTGCTAGAAATGGTTTTGGTATTTTCACAACCAAGAATGACGGAAGCCATGTTGATGTGAAAGTGTGGGTTTAGATGAATCTATAAACAGTAAATGTGGACTCTTTACCTCTTACTGGCCCACATAATATGCTCCATGTGTGACTCATGCGCATGTTGATGTTAGGTCTTAACGGTCCATGAACTATTACCTTAGAATCAATAACTTGCCATTGTTATTCTGTTATACAGTTGTTTATTTAACAGCACATACAGTATCAACTAAATAACAAAATGAATCAATAGACGGTTTAACAGCGTTAAACATGTCACGGTGTCCTCGCTGATGAGCTAAAGACGATAGTGGTTTTGTTCTATGTCTTGTTTACACTGAACAATTTGATTATTCATCCAAAAAATAAATATTTTTTGATGAATGTGCCACAATTATTGGTAGCCCTTCATTTAATTCTTCGTGGAACCTCCTCAGTCTTCTTGTTTTGTTTATATTCATTAAAAGTGCCAATATTGTAATTTGACTCCTCCATGTTTACATTTACACTTTTTGTTTTATTTTTATTTAACCTTTATTTAACCAGGTGACAAAGGTTTCTGATTTTAAATGATGACCTGGACAAGATAAAAGTGCAAAGGTGCAAGATGACGTATGTTTACACATGAATTACACAATAAAAATAAAAAGTAAAACAAAAATACAGGGTGTGGATATTCAGAGTAAATGATGGGAGTATATGTACAGTTAGTGCAAAAGATGTCTGAGAGAGGTAGATTCATTGGTAGGTAAAGTAACATGGCAAAAACAATGGAAAATTTCTGTAACTCTTGAGCGTAACTGTGCAAATGGATATTGTGAAATGACACTTTGAAGATGAGTGCATGCAAATGCATCATGGGGCATAACTAAAGGAGGTTAGGGGGGCGACGTTCACAAGTTTCACAGTTTTTTTTTTCGTTTCAGTCGTTAGCTCCAGCGAACTGGAAGGGATTTCGGGCAAAGGAGTTACGGGTGGGTAAGGCAGTGGTGAGAAGAGAGTTTAGGTTCAGAAGGGTTTTGCATAGTGACTTATATTTTAGGTCATACCATTCAACATATAAGGCACTCTTCAAGGAACCCAAAGCGCTTTACACAGTGAGGGGGAAAGCCCACCTCATACACCACCAAGGCCCAACCCTGCTTAGCTTTATAAGGAAACAAGCAGTGGAATACAGGGTGCTATGCTGCTGTAGTTAGGACCAGCCCACTAGTGCATATAGGTCGCAGTGGTGCGTGTTAAGTGGGGCATTGGTGACAAACCGGATGTTATAGACTACATCAAATGTTCTCAAGAGGGAGGTAGAGGCAGTTCTGTAGATGACATCACCGAAGTCTAGGATTGGTACAATAGACATTTTTACCAGGGCGTGTTTAAGCGTGGGTAAAGGAGGCCTTGTTGCAGAAAGGGAAGCCAATCCCAGATTTTATTTTAGATTGGAGATTCTTAATGTGGGTCTAGAAACAGTCTAACCAGACATGTGCGTGTTTGTAGATGTCCACATATTCTAGCTAAGTCCCATCCAGAATTGTGAAAAGCATACATTTGAAAATAGACTTGGTGATTAAGATGAATTTCCTCATGATCTCATGAGCTAAACCATTCATGATGTCTTGACTATACTATGTGATAATATCTTCATGACAGCCTTCAACATGTGGGCAGACTTTGATTAAATAGGGAAAACATTTTACTAGGGATGCACCAATTCCGCTACTGGGATCGGAAATGTGTCAGATACTGGACAAAAACACGGATTGGTTATTGGCATACAGAGTCCAATACCATGATCCGATACCATGTCCTAATAAGGTGCAGTAAACATGAGAGTCATTGTAGTGACGAGTCGTTCAGCATGAAAACAAAGTTAACCATTATTTTCCATGTATCCTTACTGCATTGACAATAATAGTGGCCTAAGTATGTTTCCAGGAAAATTACGCTTAGTACAAAACTGCTATAATTTGTTAAAAATATATAAAAAAACATTTGACATTACATGTATTTCCTCTGCTATAGTATTAACCTAAGAAAGGTTTACATGTTAAAATTAACTTAGAACCTTAACGTAAAAAACGAATCAAAGGTTAAAGTTAAGTTATTCTAATTCATTGTTCCCGCTAATCAACCAGGTTGGGAAATGTTGGTGCTTTTTGACTTTGCGTGTACTGTCCGTAGCCTAATCTACCAGCCACAGTGGCAAGTGGATGGTAAACTGTATAATACGTTTTATTATTTGTTATTACTTCAAACATTTCATGTCTCGGATTTGACAAAAAAATACATGTTTGTCAAGGTCCATATATAATGTGGGGCTAGTCCGTGTGAAATCCAGCCTGTGATGTCATAGACAATACAGTACAGTGTAGTAGCTACAGACGACACAAAGAACAGAAATAAGAGCCCTTCTGCTGGGTCAGCACCAGTGGACTAGATGAAGTGAATGTAGAGAATATCGAGGACAAAATGTGTTTAGCTACGTAAATGAGGGATATATGATGCGAAGATGATACAATAATTTTATCTGTGATCTGAGAAAGTAGAAAAAGTAACAAGTCAAGCACTAGGAGCGGAATGCTAAGTGCTCATTGGATGATTGGGCTGTCAGTCAAATGAGGACTCACTCTGGTGGAATTGGCCTTGTCTAAGGCACACTGGTCTTGCTGATGACTGGCTGACATTTATGGTTGAAACTTTAGCAAATGTTCAAGAACTAATTGCTGTGTAACCATTATGTAATTTTATAGAATTACTTTCTGTTGTTGTCCCTTAACCGCCAAGGGTGTTGAAGGGCCTAAAGGAGGGATTGTTGAGGAAAGAAATTCTATCTGAGCTGAAATCATCTGACTCAAGAAATCATTATTTCAACCAAGAACCTTTCCTGCAATTAAATCATTGTTTACAGGTTAAATCAGGTTTGTTGACATAGTGAATAGGGGTTCCTCGTGGGTCAATTTTAGGTCCAGTTCTTTTCAGCATTTATATTGATAATATTGGTTCAGCAATAAATAACTGTAAACTTCACCTCTATGAAGGTAGGGTTAGGGTTAGGGTTAGGGTCAGGGTTAGGGTCAGGGTTAGGGTTAGGGTCAGTTGTTTATGCTATTGCCCCTACGGCTGATCAAGTAATTTCGGAACTTTAATCAGCCTTTATAGACAGACAGAATTTTGTACTTAATTCTGGCAAAAACAATTTTATACTTTTGTCAAATGCAGGACAGAAAACATGATGATATATATATAATCTCTATCAATTTGTTTTAAACAACTATAGACCAATTTCAAACCTTCCTTTTCTGGGGAAAGTTCTTGAAAAGATCGCCTACCAACAATTGCATATGTATTTGTCATATAACAATTTGTTTGATGTCTACCAGTCTGGTTTTAGAGTAAACCACAGCACTGAGACTGCCCTTGTAAGATTTGTTAATGACCTTAAAATTAATTTGGATAACCATAAATTCTCTATTCTGGTGCTTCTTGACCTCAGCGCAGCCTTCGATACTGTCGACCATAAAATTCTTCTTCAACGTCTTGAACACTGTTTATGCCTAAAAGGCACAGCTCTGAAGTGGATTTCATCCTATCTAACTGGGAGAAAAATTTCTGTAAATATCGGTAACCATGAATCTGATGTATTTGACATTCCTCATGGAGTCCCACAACGGTCAATTCTTGGTCCACTGCTGTTTAACTTGTATATCCTTCCACTTGGAACCATCATTCAGCAATACAACATTTCTTACCACTTGTATGCCGATGACACGCAGTTATACATATCAGTATCTGCCGACTGCCTTAACCCAGTGGATGACCTTATCAAGTGTATTGGTGACATCAAGTATTGGATGGCTGAAAACTTTTTACACCTTAATGAAGACAAAACAGAGATTCTTTTAGTAGTCCAGCAAAAAGAATGCACTTGTTGCTGGACTGACAAATCAGGTGTTAAATAAACTCCAGCTTATTCAGAATGCTGCAGCCAGAGTCTTAACTAAAACCAAAAGGTTTGAGCACATCACTCCTGTTTTAATTTCACTTCACTGGCTTCCAGTAAAACAGAGAATTCATTTAAAAATACTTCTTCTTGTTTTTAAGGCTGTGAATGGCTTGGCTCCCTCCTATGTTGTTGACATGCTAACAGAATACACACCGGTTAGATCCCTTAGATCATCTAGTAAAGGTCTTCTCACAGTGCCTAGAATCAACTCTAGATCAGCTAACTGAATACACACTGGTTAGATCCCTTAGATCATCTAGTAAAGGTCTTCTCACAGTGCCTAGAATCAACTCTAGATCAGCTAACTGAATACA
>JACXGM010039504.1:0-10557 GCA_016801145.1 Umbra pygmaea
AAGATAGCATTGACTTTGAATGAAGTCGGTTCAATCTAAAAAAGTAGCTTACATGTAGTAAGCTACTTTTGCCATTTTTTTGTAGCTTAGCTTGCTACATTTTCCTGGGGGGAGCTTCAGTGTAGTGAAGCTTCTTTTGGTGTAGAATAACTAGTAGCTTAGCTCACTACATTTTACAAGTAGCTTGCCCAACACTGACAGTTACTGTAGCTAATGTTTCCACCTATTCTGAAACCGTAAACTCTGAGTCTGACAGCTTAGTCGGTCAAACCAGTTGTGTAGAGGTTGTTAACCCTACTTTCTGAAATACACCACCTCGCTTTCAAACCTAGCAATATGATATGATGTTAATCTACTTTTGTTGATAAGTATATGAATGAAAACCGAACAAATAAATCAATTTAAATTGTTTTATATCTAGGTGGAGAAAGAAGCTTCAGTAGTAGCAGCTGTAGTGTTTAGATGACCATGTATTATCTGATACCAAATGAAATGTCATCCTACTGAGTAGTATTCTCAAAAAAAGACTATGACTTGAAGAGGGAATAATAGCAAATGAAAGGATTTACACAAAGATCTATTGCAAACATGAATAAAGATGGGAATATGCTTGTTGCGTTGACAGTGCTGCTTCATGGCAGATGACAACATGGCTACAGCCAAGTTCACAAACTAGCAATGTAATTACCAAGCTAACGTTTGATAGCTAGCAGCTGTGTAGATAAATACGCATTGTTGGTCTACATAAAATCCACTGAGGTACACCAATGGCCACAGACACTTTTACCAAAGATGCTTTCTTGACGTTTGTAACCTCTGAATGTTTTTTTTCGTTAAATTTTTTGTCAGTGTTGGACATAGATAACTACCATAAGTTAACTTTTCACTGGTATGCCGCATACAGGAGGAAGAGACAAACCATTTCTGATTGGCTGTCGCCGTCCCCAACTAGCAAAATTTGTCTAAAATGTTCATGAAATAGGACGGATCCTATCTTCTATTGCCTCTCACAGCAGCTTCACATCGCCAGGTATACCACACTGCCCTGAGCGCACTGTCAGGTGACTCAATTCAAAATGAATAGGAGGCAAAATTCGCAATGCGAAATTCATAATTGAAATGCCTAGTGGACAGTGCCTGTAACATTATCAGGTTTAATTTGGCTAACACCGTCTGAGACTATTCAGAACTCAGTGAAAAACATAATTTCAGGTCAATAGGCAATTTCTTAATACATGTTTGAATTCTCATAAATGAAATCTATAAATGCATTGATTGTTAAACAATAGATCTAGAAGTAAGAACACAATGTTTAACCAAATCTTTTGTTGGAGAACCATTTGTATACCTGGTCTTCAGATTTCAGCAGTTTGGGCAAACTCCTGGATATCTTGTCGAGTTCGTCATCCAGTTGCGCCTGGCGCCGTTTAAACCCTGTGTCCTGTGTCATCAGTTCTTTCTCTGCAGGTGGAAGGGGATAAGTGCTTAACGACAATGTCTGTGTTCAAGTGTGTGCAATTGTAGTCGGTAATAAAGAGAAATGCTCTACAAAAGGCTTGGGTGATAATTAGCAAAAGATAATAAATATATTATTTATTAAATATATTTATATATTAAATATATTTAATATTTATTAAATATTAAATATATTATTTTATTATTATGTGTGTGTGTGTGTGTGTGTGTGTATATACATCCATCCATCCATCCATCCATCAATACATGTGTGTATACGTATAACTTTTCATGTGACAACACTGAAGAAATGACACTTTGCTACAATGTAAAGTAGTGAGTGTACAATTTCCCCCTCAAAATAACTCAACACACAGCCATTAAGGTCTAAACCGCTGGCAACAAAAGTGAGTAAACCACTAAGTGAAATTGTGCGCTTCTCAGTTTACTTTTCGGCACAGTACTACTAACCAGAGCAAAGTAAAATTCCGCCGCTCTACTTTAATGTATGCCTTCGTTTGAGGTTGTTAGAAAATGTTTTCTATAAAAGCAATGTAATATGGCACATAATTGCACATATTTAAAAAAAATTGAAAGTTGATATTGTAAGCAATGTAGGCAATAAAAATGTTGGTTTTTCAGAAAATTAAAACAAACTATTATATTTTATTGCTCTTCAATAAAACAAACGTATTTCTTATCCGAATAATCAATGGTATATTGTGTATATATATGTTCCATTACATTTCATATTTCTATTTGATTGCCCGCAAATGTGGTCCATGCTTTTTATGTTTCAAATCTAATTATTTACATTTCTTTGTCTTTCATTGATGTAAATGTTTTATTGATGCACATTTCTTCCATTTTATTTGACTCTTATTGATGTAAAGCACTTTAAGTTGCATTCCTTATAGAGATAGAGAGAAAAGATATATATATATATATATATATAAGCTTTGAAAGGAGGGTGGTGCATGAAATCATTGTTCTTCCTTCCTTTCCTGCAAGGAAACATGTATTGCTTTGCACAAAAAGGGCTTCACAGGCAAGGATATTGCTGCTAGTAAGATTGCACCTAGAACAACCATTTATTAGATCATCAAGAACTTCCAGGAGAGAGGTTCAATTATTGTGAAGGCGTCAGGGTGCCCAAGACATTCCAGCAAGTGCCAAAACTATCTCCTAGAGTTGATTCAGCTGTGGGATCGGGGCAACACCAGTACAGAGCTTGCTTAGGAATGGCAGCAGGCAGGTGTGAGTGCATCTCACAAGAATTTTGGAGGAAGGACTGGTGTCAAGAAGGGCTGCAGAGAAGCCACTTCTCTCCAGAAAAAAAATCAGGGACAGACCGATATTATGCAAAAGGTACAGGGATTGGACTGCTGAGGACTGTGGTAGTCATTTTCTCTGATGAATCCCCTTTCCGATTGTTTGGGCCATCCGGAAAAATCCTTGACCGGAGAAGACAGGTGTCATGCCAACAGTAAAGCATCCTGAGACCAATTATTTGCGGGGTTGATTCTCAGCCAAGGGAGTGGGCTCACTCACAATTTTGCCAAAGAACACAGCCATGAATAATGAATGTTATCAACAACATCTTCCCAGTAGCAACTTCTACCAACCATCCAAGAACAGTTCGCTGAAGACCAGTGCCTTTTGCAGCATGATGGAGCACCTTGCCAGAAGATAACTAAGTGGCTTGGGAAACAAAACATCAAAACTTTGCCAGGAAACTCCCTAGACCTTAAATCCCATTGAGAACTTGTGGTCAACCCTAAAAAATAAAAAACAAATTCTGACCAACTCCAAGCATTGATCATGCAAGAATGGGCTGTCATAAATCAAGATGTGGCCCAGACGTTAATTGACAGCATGCCAGGACGGATTGCAGAGGTCTTGAAAAAGAAGGGTCAACACTGCAAATATTGACTCTTTGCATCAGCTTAATGTAATTGTCAATAAACCCTTTGACACTTATGGAATGCTTGTAATTATACTTCAGTATACCATAGTAACTACTGACAAAAACATCTAAGAACACTAAAGCAGCAAACTTTGTGGAGACCAACACTTGTGTCAATATCAACTTTTGACCACAACTTCATGTACACTTCTGAGTTCGACTATGTTTGTCATTACACCCACCACAGTGACTGGTAGGTTAGGCAGTTACCCGCCAATGTGAAAAATTACCCACACATGCAAGTACTAATTTTCCACCCTGTGTGTAAACACCATATATTCCAAGCAAGAACCTTGTAGGGGGTATTTTGCAGAAACAGATGTAGAAGGCTAGTTCCAGACTTAAAGGGCCTTCCAATAGCAACAATGTGTAGTGTGATTGGATATTGTGATATTTTTTCCCCTATTTTCCCCCCAGCCAATTAGTCATCGACAATTCACCTTTCACCTTGTCTTGCTGGCAACTCAGCACACCGCAAGGGATGGATGGTCAAATGTTATTCACAAGCCTCCAAGAACACATAGCCAAGAAGGTTTGATTCTCATCACAATGTTTGTTCAACACGGAAGACTTTAGTTGATATGCATGGAGGTCTACACCTTCATCAACTATACAAAAACAGCTAAATTCACATGCCTGACCTACAGGAGTCACTAGAGAGCTTTGTGGCATGGTACCGTTGGAAAAAAATCAACCCAACCACCCCAGGCAGGGCTGTATAACTTTACAAAGCCTGGTCATTGCGATTTAAGACCAATGCATCACACAGAGGTCACAATTATTTATTTCTGTAAAATATTTCATTCATGTGTGTAATGTATATGGGCTTTATTTTGCAACTTGTTATTTAAAATTTCATATTCCTTATAGTCAATTTCTGTGACAATTCAAAACATCTATACAGTAACATAATACAAATAAAATTGACTTATTTATTTCTGCAGGATATTCACTTTCATATGTATTCAAGTACTATTGAGATAAGTTTTGTGCTCTGAAATAGCACAGGTTAACTGTTTTAATGAAGTCATCTTTTTAGCATTGAAATTGGCAGAAGTGTCTAGTGAGAAATAAATTCCATATTACCCAGCCCTACTCACGTGTTCTGTTTTTCACCTGATAGTCCAGGCTAAATTGTGTTAATTTCGGCGACATGGTCCGCTCGTTCCCAAGCCTAACTAGATTGATGTACCCACAGTTACCTGCAAAAAAAACATATTGTCGGTAACAACTAAAATATACTACCTTAGTTTTGTGAAACAATTTAGTAGTAAAGATTCATTGTAACCTTTTTACACACTTTGGTGCATTTTAGTAGTTAATACACAATTGCCCAAATCATTCAGTATTTTGTTCAGATAATAGTTCAGCTTGGCAAACGATAGCATACCTTGGATGACCTTGCACTTCTCCTTGAAAACTGTAATGACGTTTTTCATCAGATTATCAAGCGAGGAGTTGGACGGGGTGCACACGAGGACCCGGTTGCGGCTGCCTTTAGCTTGCCTGTTCACTGGTGCATCAGAAGTCGGTACTACCTAATAATGTTAAGGAGAGGGATACAAAACTGTTGATCTTCAGAAACGGCTGTATTCAATACACACAAGACCAAACTGCATTTAAAATACTACAAACACTAGAACAAAACCACCACAACCCAAGGCAGCAAGGCAAAGGACAGAATATCTAAAAAAAGACAGGAAGAGCATACCTCAGGGAACTGCTTTAGCAACAGGCCCAGAATGGTTTTACTCTTCCCTGTTCCTGGGGGCCCGTGTATCAGGCAGATTTTAGGTGTCCTTTTTTTGTTCATAATATAGGACATACTGGTTGTCACTGCCTTCACCTGGTCTGGGTTGTAACCCTGGGAAAAACACAAGATACAGGCATACAGTTTACCTATAACTCCTTGAGAAACCGGTATTCAAGGTGATGCGTGATATTTTGGAAATATGTAATATTCATAATATTATAACAATAAATAATATTTAGGCGAGAACAAATCCATTGAATTCATTAGTTAATACTGGCTGGAGTCAGAGCAATCCTCTGTTGTTGGTTACTAGGGCGTTCTAAACTGGAATAATTAAATCAAACACTCCCTTGTTCAAATTCCTATTTACCAAAGAAAGGTGTTTCTTACAGGTAGGCTGAAGTTGGGAATGTCCTTCAGGTCAGGTTGGAAGTAGGAGATGTCTGGTTCGAGGAGGGGCTTGAGCATGGGGCTGTTTCTGAGCATACAGAGGGCCTTGAACTCCCTCAGGGTGCTTACCAGAGAGCCCACAACATCACAGCGCACGGCCTGCTTGTTCACCGATGCAACGTCCCCCCTAGTCCTGATATTTATGTTTAGAAGGGGGATTTGGCCTGCAGGGCAACAGGGGAACATGTTACACCAAACACTGGATAGAGCGCTATTCAATTCTCAAACTATGTCAAATCAGGGCTCCAGACTGCAACTAAATGGTCACATTTTGTAAATGTTTCCTTGGCCACACAAGTTCCATTTTTAACTGCATCTCAATAATAATGGTGGGTGCAGTTTGTTAATTATTTTAGAGAATAGGACAAGCGAGAGAAAAATAAGAACTTGAGGTAACTAAAATGAGTTTTAGTCACCTTGCTGGAGGACAGTGTTATGCAACGTTGTCCTCTATTTTGAAGATGTGGACGACTGATTATGATGTTGATAGCGGTGTACAAGTCTGTCTGCGTGACGGTGCCGTACAGTGATTTTTTTGCCGTGTCTGGTGTGATTCCAGCATTACGCACACCCGTTGCAACTAATCAAGAGCTTTATTAGTTGCACCAGGCGTGGTTGAGCTGGAACACATGAAGTACCTGAACTGGCTAGGGTTTTTTTAAGTGGCATATTGAACTGCATGTGAGAAACATGAGAATGATGGCAGGAGAATGATACAAAAAAGTTAAGCGTTCATTGCCCTTCACAAACGAACAGGATACGAAAAGATAGTGAAGGCACTGATGAGACACCGTTATAAACACAGTTTGAAGTTCAAAGCCAAGGGGTTGGTGATTACACTACCTGGATGGGGCAGAAAAAGGAAGCTATCAACGGCTGCAACCAGATTTCTGTGACGGCAAATTGTGAAAAAACCTTGAGTGACTGCAACACACCTGCAACAAGATTAGGTGCCCACAGGCACTGAGGTTTCAGAAAGCAGAGTAAAGGTTTTTGCACATGGGTAATCAGCACGAAATTGCAAATAATTCAGGTGCGTTGACTTTGAAGCACCTGATCATGCACATCAAGCACAATGCAATTTTGCAAATAAATTATTAAGGTTCTAAAATAATGTGTCACAGAAAAAACAAATGTTTCCATGCCAGAACTTGTACAGAAACGTACACCACTGACCCAAAAGCACAAGTGGGCTTCAATATGCTCAAAATCATATGAAGAAGCCACAACGGCTTTGGGATTCTGTTCTGAGGAGAGACGGAACAAAACTGGAACTTTTCAGGACAATGGATCAGAGAATGTATGGAGAAATAAGAATGAAGCATGCTCTGAAAAGAACACTCTGGCAGCAGTGAAGTATTGTGGTGGCTCGGTGATGCTCTGGGGCTACTTTGCATCCTCTGGCACAGGACACCTGCAGCATGTGGAAGGCAAAATGGATTCATTAAAGTATCAGGAAATCCTAGGAGAAAGTCATGCCATCTGTGAGGAAGCTGAAGCTTAGGCATCATTGGAGCTTCCAACAGGACAATGGTTCCAAGCCTACCTTAGGTTGCAGATGTCCTGGAATATTTTAGTGTCCAGTCACTTGACATGAACCACATAAAAAATTGCTGGTGGGATTTGAAGGTGGTTGCAACATGCAAACACAACAATATTATTGAACTGGAGGCCATTACCAATGTGACTCCTCAGGAACACTGCCAGAGGCTGGTGTCTGGCTATGCATCTCATTTGCAGTAGGTAATAACAGCAAAAGGGTGCTCTACTAAGTACTTAACATGCTTTCCATGAAGGTGTTGAATAGTTTGAGACTAAAGAGCATAATCAATTGCATTTGGAGTTGAATTTGGGGGAACCACTGGATGCATTTGTTGTGTTGAGTTATTTCTAGGGATGTAACGATTCACTCTACTCACGATGCGATACGATTCACGATACTGGTTTCACAATACGATTTTCTCATGATTTTCTTAACAAATTAGATTTTAGACAAATTATAAATGAAAGTGTCCCTTTCATTATTTCTCAGTCAAAATGCTGCACATCCCTTCAAGGCTGTTTGATGTCACAATTCCGCATCACATAGTATTTGAATGAGTCAACGTCAACATCTAAGCTTGCCGTCACATGTCTACTGTTTGACAGTGCGTCCACACCGTCAAATATGCACAAATATGCAATTTGCACACCATCAAACTGTATGGTGCACACTGGCACGGCGCCAGCGGAGCAAACCAAGCATTTTCATGCCTTTCATACATATATTCATCATGCCTTGTTACCATTGTGCAGGCTGGTGGTGGTGGTGTAATGGTGTGGGGGATGTTTTCTTGGCACAGTTTAGGCCCCTTTGTGTTAATTGGGCATCGTTTAAATGCCACGGCCTACCTGAGCATTGTTTCTGACCATGTCCATCCCTTTATGGCCACCATGTACCCATCCTCTGACGGCTACTTTCAGCAGGATAATGCACCATGTCACAAAGCTCAAATCATTTCAAATTGGTTTCTTGAACATGACAATGAGTTCACTGTACTAAAGTGGCCCCCACAGTCACCAGATCTCAACCCAATAGAGATGTGGTGGAACGGTGTTTGCCAATCTCTAAATCATTGATTTCACTCCAAGTCCGTACTTCTTTGGTGAATGCAAGTACTAGTTAATCAGCTTTTTGGCACTTTCGTACTGCAGTGGTCATCGTCAGGGATGGAAACCTCTGAGAAACAGTGGACATGAACACTCTGAGATTAAGTGCTAAAGGGCAGACTTGTGTCTGGATCCATCTCATTCTGGCTACAGGATTATTTTATCTGTCAGAATGTGAAATCTCATACAATAAAAACAAAATGCCTAATACACTTGATGACCTTTATTTGTATTTGGATAATCATTACCGGTAATATACATTAGATTAGACTTTCCATCGAAATTAAGATAAGTCAATTCCACAGATGAATAAACTCTGAATAAAGGGTATGCTGTTCATTCCCTGTTTATAAACAAATTGGTAATGTTGTTGGATCAAATATGATGAAAGCATAGAGGGATTTATCAACATGCCAAATAGGGCAAACTACACAGTTCTGGCAACATGAACAGTGAGCTCTCACAAAACCTGTCAAATCATCGGTGGGGACTTAAATATTGCAGCCTGTTAAATCTTCAAGCCACCCAGGATTATTAAGTATTTTTTATGTGACCTTTATTTAACCAGGTTAATCGATTGAAAACAAGTTCTCATTTGCAATTGCGACCTGGCCAAGATAAGGTGCAAGGCGACATGAAGTTACACACGGAGCACAAACGGAAAGTGATACAGCAAATTCTGTTTGCACAAACTTCTTGTCTAATTTGTTAAGAGATGTTAGCTGTGGCCATGTTTTTATAAAAAATATCCCTACTGGCATTAAAAAAATTATTAAAGCAGAGATTTGAACCCGCAATCTCTTGCTTCATATGCAAATGATTAACCCGTTATGCCACCAGGCTGTGGTCGGCTGACCGAAACCTAATTAATACATTTTTTGTAATGATCTTGAGTGTGCAGAGTTTAATCTTTTTAAAAAAAATACAAATTACTCTTCATCTGCCAGTGATGACAATGGATACAAGACTACTTTGTTTGGGATTATAGCAGCAAAGGTGGAAAAGAAATACAAGAAGCTTTCTATTGAGGAATTACTGCCAAGCCAAAGGGAACAATTACACCTTTTGTCAGTAAAAGGTGTAACAAAAAAGAAAATACTAACTACTGAAATATTAAAACGTGATCTTTTTTGTTTTACATCCACAAAAAATGTCTGCACTTGTGATTCGAACCCGTAACCTCTGCCTGAAAGGCGGGGGCTTTAACCACCATAATGCGGGGGCATTTAACCACTATACGTCCTGTGAAAATGCAAAAAAAAAGAAAACCTCAGTATTATTTCTTTAAGGATGGAGTACACATCCACATTCGTGAATTTATGGGTACAAACTCTAAATATTTGTGAGCACCTTCTAAAAACGTGACGTCTGTTTGTATACAATAATGTGGCTGCATTTTCAGACCATTTTAAATGGACTAGCGGCACTGTCCATCTGTAATAATCCATTATGTGTTCACTTAATGTACTGTAAATTGACGAAGTATAAGTGCCTCAAATTTAGATGAGATATCTGTAGCTTTCACTGTTAATTTACTCTCAGGTGGGTGATATGCACAGACAACATACCCCAAATTAGAATTTTCCCAAAAAAAAGCACCAAAATGACAAGGAACTGTAAAGCCACAGTCCCTAAAAGAAGAATCACATTTAGGTTAACAATGGTAAACATTTCTTTGCAATGATTTTTTGCTGAAATTTCCAAAGACTTCATGACTACACTTGCCGAAACTGCACTTTATCATCACCATAGTTACTTCTTGGAGTTGACGAATTATCGACTTTCAAACATCAGCTGAATTCCCCTTATGCCGGTCAGGTTTACAAACTAGAAACACAATCTATTACTAATTGCTTAGGTAATGACTTTGGATGGATGGTGGTAACAAACTTTGGAATCGGATGAAATTATCACCTGATTATTAGAATACTAAACACACTGCACTCCACAAAGACAAAATATTTAAACATGCATTTTATTTTTGACTTCCTTGTATAACTAAAACCTACAAAAAGACCTGACCAATTTCAATGTAAAAACTGTGCAGCAACACTGAAAATCTGTACATGTCTATGTACATGTCAATGGGCCGACACTTTTTTCTGTGTATATTAATGATGTCACTCGTGCTGCTGGTGACTCTCAGATCCACCTCTATGCGGATGACACCATTCTATACACATCCGGCCCTTCATTGGACTCTGTATTAACTAATCTCCAAAAGAGCTTCGACTCCATTCAACACGCCTTCTATAACCTTCAACTGCTCTTAAATCCCACCAAA
>JACXGM010039505.1:0-10558 GCA_016801145.1 Umbra pygmaea
TAATGACAGCAAGCCATAGCACTTTATTAACCGGCACAAGGGTGAAGTTGTATTTTATGTAAAAACATAGCCTTTCTACCTTTATAATAAATGGGAACATCACCCAAACTAAAATCAATGTCTGTACCTAAGATATTTTCTGCTACGCGTTGAGAACACCATGCCATCCATGCCGAGGTTTATAGGATAGCCTCAACATTATTAATAGGGCCCAAAATGGATGTAGTGGAGAACTTAAAGTGGCGCCAAAACTGGTACCAGATTTTTTGTGTGGAAAGTACTACAGGGTTGTCAAAGAAACGTGAGGGAGATCGGCACACAGTAAAGCAGGGATAGAGGACGAGGTGCATGAAAGACCTTCTATCAGGCACCACGATGTATCTGGGAGGTGCTTCCAGAAAAGCAGTTTCTGGAGGTTGGCGGCCCAATAGTAATATAGAAAATTGGGAAGAGCAAGCCCACCACTGAATTTGCATCGCTGAAAATCTAATGATGTAAAAACCTGCTGATTCTTGGTGTCTTTCCGGCCCAAATTTGTGTTGATGCTTAGCAAAAACCCATTTGTTCTTTCAAAAATATGTGCTCATTCATTTGTAATTACTTCCACCAACTAATCAAAGTATTTTCGTAAGCGTACAATCTTCCATTCAGAATACATACAATGGTTCCGCTCGAATTGTGGCAGCCATGTTAAGCCTCCATCTTTAGCCAAAGAGGGACATACCTAGAAATTCAAGCTCTGCCTTTTGCACTTTTACACTAGTGGCACCATGACAAATGCCAGGGGGAGATTACTCAAGACTGCCGGCAAATTTCAAAGTCTGTTGAAGATGTAAGATCATGCCTTATCTCGAGGACATGTAACGGCAGTGCTGGCCCAAGCTGTACAGTAGGCAAGAACGTTCGCCTGGCAACACAAACTCTGATTTTCAGTTTCAAAATAATAGCGCTCATGATTGCAATAATCATTGTTCATTCATTGCATAGGTAGTGTCCATGTTCATGTTTTGCTAAAATTAGTATTCTGTTGGAATAAAACAGTTTCTAGTGAATGTTTTTCAAATGTAATTGTGTTTTCCCATGAGACACTGACAATTTATTTAATCAAATTGTGTGTACAACATATTTGTTACTTTTATTAATAATGTTAAATTATTATTTTTTGCTATCACATGCTCTTATTGTTTCTTTACACACAATACAATTGCATTTGGTTACAATTCACAAGCTGTTTAGTGAATTAACAATGATTATTCCAATAAATCAAAACAAGCGCTGTTGTTTGAAAGGAAAAACTAATATCCAGGTTCACGTTGCTGGTATAATAACGCAAGGGGCTAGAACAGTATTCAGTTGCTTGTCATATACAATTTCACCACTAGATGGGAGCAATTCTTACACAATGCAGCTTTAAGAATACTGAAGCAGCAAACGTTGTGGAGACCAATACTTGTGCTATTCTCAAAACGTTTGACCATGACTGTACGTATGTAGGAGTGGATGATTAGATATGTCTTACCTGACAAAGATCCGTGTCCAATCAAAAAATTGTCCGTCTATGCGTTTGCAATAAACTAACACAGGAGCATAAGTGAGTTGCTGACATTTGTTCCAAAAAGCATCTCTATTAATTATCCCCTCAAATAATCTCTGCTAAGTCTGTGAAATCATCGCTAGTAATAAATTCCTAAAGTCATGCCACCTAATAAGTCTGTGTAATCACCTACTAATAAATTCCTCAAACCATCTCTACTAATATGTTTCTGAATTCACCCCTACTCTAACGGGCGCCCCCTCCTGATGAGCTGGATTCAGTGCCTTCACCCATAGACTGCAGTTTTTTTGTTTTGTGTCAGGTTTCTGCTTCTTCGAATTTCATCACATGACTTTTATTATCCAATAGATCAACACATGTCATTCACCAATAGATTGCCATTATTCACATCAACTATCTACAGCTGGTTCATTGTCTATATGTAAGGTCTGTGTTAGGTTGTGTTGGAAGTTTTTATTGTTATCATTTACCCTCACGAGAGTCTCTCTCCCTGCACCTCTACCAGTGGATCATTACACCTACAGTACTAATAAGTCTCTGAAATCATCCCAACTAATTAAGTCTCTGAAATCATCCTTACTAATACATTCCTGAAATAATCCCTAATAATAAGTCTCTGAAATCATCCCAAAAAATTAAGTCTCTGAAATCATCCCTACTAATCCATCCATCCATCAATCTTCGTCCGCTTATCCGTGGTTGGGTCGCAGATAATAATGCTACACAGCCAGCGTTCTATATAATGTCCTTCATAATATAATAAGCATAATAATAAACCAGTGTTCTATGTAATGTCACCCTTTCCGAACATGTAGCACCCCCTACTGGCACACTGGGGATCTGGCACCTTGGGTGCCCTGCTTACTGAAACCACTGTTCCATTCCAGCTCCCTCATCAACATCAAGCTTCACCTGTGTTCTCTGCCAGCCTACTTAAGGACTATCAGCTAAGGAGGGAGCTGTGGGACATTTTAAAATCTGATGCCTTATGTGTGTGCGTGTGCTGTGTTTCTCCAAGATATTTCATGTGTCCAAGAACACTTATGTACCAATCATATGTATGTGTAACTATTTGAGCATGTTGTAGCCACTCATGCCTTTAAGCTACAGTACAATTTAACCATGTAGTGTACTGTGCTGTTTATCTAGTAGAGTGTAAAACTCATGTGGACTGCTGTTGAAATCCTAAAGTTTTGTGAACCAAATCTTCCTGTATTTTAACCCCTAAATACCACCACACCACCTAGAGCATCACATGTAATGTCCTTCATAATATAATAATAATAATATGCCAGTATTCTATGGAATGTCCTTCATAATATAATAATAATAATAAGCCAGTATTATATGTAATGTCCTTCATAATGTAATAATAATAATAAGCCAGTATTCTATGTAATGTCCTTCATAATATAATAATAATAATAAACCAGTAATCTATGTAATGTCCTTCATAATATAATAATAATAATAAAAAAACAGTATTATATGTAATGTCCTTCATAATATAATAATAATAATAATAAACCAGTATTCTATGTAATGTCCTTCATATAATAATAATAAGAATAAACCAGTACTCTATGTAATGTCCTTCATAATGTAATAATAATAATAATAATAATAATAATAATAAACCAGTATTCTATGTAATGTCCTTCATAATATAATAATAATAATAATAAACCAGTATTCTATGTAATGTCCTTCATAATGTAATAATAATAAGCCAGGATTCTATGTAATGTCTTTCATAATATAATAATCATAATAATAAACCAGTATTCTACATAATGTCCTTAATATAATAATAATAAGCCAATATTCTATGTAATGTCCTTCATAATATAATAATCATAATAATAAACTAGTATTCTATGTAATGTCCTTCATAATGTAATAATAATAATAATAACAATAATTATAATAAGCCAGTATTCTATGTAATGTCCTTCATATAATAATAATAATAACAATAATAATAATAATAATTAAACAGTATCCTATGTAATGTCCTTCATAATTTATTAATAATAATAATAGCAATAATATTAATAATAATAATAAGCCAATATTCTATGTAATGTCCTTCATAATATAATAATAAGCCAGTATTCTATGTAATGTCCTTCATATAATAATAATAATAATAATAATTAGCCTGTAGTCTATGTAATGTCCTTTACAATACAATAACAATGATAATAGGTCAGTATTCTATGTAATGTCCTTCATATAATAATAGTAATAATAATAATAATAAGCCAGTATTCTATGTAATGTCCTTCATAATACAATAACAATTATAATAGGTCAGTATTCTATGTAATGTCCTTCATAATATAATACCAATAATAATAAGCCCGAATTCTATGTAATGTCCTTCATAATACAATAATAATAAGTCAGTATTCTATGTAATGTCCTTCATATAATACAAATAATATTAATAAGCCAGTATTCTATGTAATGTCCCTCATAATATACTATCAATAATGATACGTCAGTATTCTATGTAATGTTATTCATAATATAATAATATAATAAGTCAATTTTCTATGTAATGTCCTTCAGTTGATTTTCTAATCCATACTTAAGCAGGTTTTGGGTTGATTCTGGAATGTTGCCCTATTTCCTACAAAGTGCACAGTGTCCCAGGTGTAAAGGAGTGCACTACGAAGGGACTGGGTATATAATGTATGAGCCAGGGTAGATTGATCTATCTTAACTGCTAACAGAGAAAATGGTTGGATCTAAAATTTTGGGTGAAATGGTTCTGTGGAAACATGACATCAGCCTGTAATGGAGCAGACAGGAATCTCCTCTCCTGTCCTTGATGCCTGGCTTACTGTACAGCTGTTACTGATGCCCAGGGTCTGTTTAATGCACTTGTGTGAAAACGTACATGCCTGCAAATGTGGATACTTATCAGAGGCATTGTTGTGTGTGTGTGTGTGTGTGTGCGTGCGTGCGTGCGTGCATGTGTGTGTGTTTGTGTGTGTGTATGTCTGTAGTAAGAATATTGGTAGTTTGATATAACCTTTTTAACCATGGCCATTTGTCTGTGCCTTTCCTTTCTGTCTCCCCCTGCCTGGCTTATGCTTCCTTTTGTACTGTCAGTGGAAATTACGGAAATACCCACAAAATAGAGTGAAACCATGCTATGTTAAGCCATAATTAATAAGCTAAACTACATTCTACATACAATGAACTCTAAAGTATGTTGATATTTATTTTGTTATTTCAACTTTATTTAACCAGGTGGGATTAAGAACATATTCTCATTTGTAACAGTGACCAAGATAAAGCACAATGGTGCAAGATTATATAAAGTTACACATGAAATGTACGAAAGTAAACAAAAACAGACAGCCGGATACTCAGAGTTTACAGTAGGAAATATAAATACAGTTTCTTTAAATGAGGTCAAAGTTAGAGAGGTATTTCAGTCAGAATTCAACTGATATAATGTACAAAAACATAGAAAAAGATAACTGTGCAGATGAATATGTGCAAAACACACCATGAGGTGTGATAAAGGCACTGGGACATAAATGGGCAAAGACAAGGTGCGAATGAGGCTTAAAATGCACAGTGGTCAGACAGTAGCTCTGTAAATCTTTAAAAGCAGTGAGGGAGGTGGCTGTCTCAAGTTTCAAAGACTTTAGTAGTTCGTTCAAGTCGTTGGCAGCTGAAAACTGGAAGAAGGTATGGACTTTCGAGGTAAACAGATAGATGCCTGTTTGAGCGCAGGCTGCAAGCGGATGATGCTATGGTGACAAGTGAATTTAGATACAGTGGAGTTTCGTGAAGTGAGGAGTTTTGCATAGATGAGTTGATGCCAGTGAGTTAGGCACCAATTGTTTAATGAGGACTAGCCGACTAGTGCATAAAGGTCACAGTGGGTGGTGTTGTACAGTCATATGCAAAGGTTTAGGCCCACCTGACAATTTCCATGATTTACATTTATAAATAATTGGCTGTTTCGATCAACAATTTCATTTTGATCTATCAAATAACTGAAGGACACAGTAATATTTCAGTAGGGAAATGTGGTTTATTGGATGAAAAGAACATGTGCAATATCAATCAAATTGAAATTAGACGGGTGCATACATTTTGGTACCCAAACAGAAATATCACATCAATATTTAGTTGAGCCTCCTTTAGCAGAAATAACAGACTCTAGACTCTTCCTATAGCCTGTAATGTGTGTCTGGATTCTGGATGAAGGTATTTCGGACCATTCCTCCTTGCAAAACATCTCCAGTTCAGTTAGGTTTGATGGTTGCCAAGCATGGCTAGCCCGCTTCAAATCACCCCACAGATTTTCAATGATATTCAGGTCTGGGGACTGGGATGGCCATTCCAGAACATTGTACTTGTTCCTCTACATCAGGGGTATTCAACTCTGGACCTTGAAGCCAGATCCACTCTACTTTTCACTGCAACCCTCTAATCTGAGAGTAATTTAGACCTGGGACACCTATTTAGACCTCAGACACCAGGTGAGTCCAATTAACGTTGAGGTAGAACAGAAAACCAGCAGTCTCCAGACCCCGTAGCGTTAGAGTTGAAGACCCCTGCTCTACATAAATGCCAGAGTAGAGTTTGAGCAGTGTTTCGGGTCGATTGCTTGTTAGATATTGTTTATTTATTTACTTGGGACAGTGCACATTAATCAACAATCTTACACTTCTGTACAGACTGTAAATGAGCCAGATTATAGCATAGATGCTAACTTCCATCTGTAGAATCCAGCCCCGGCCTAACTTAAACTTTGCGACTGATTCCTTAACATAATTCTCAAGTATCTGCTGATATTGAGGGGAATCTTTGCGACCCTAAACTTAAACAAGATTCCCTGTACCGACACTGATCACACAACCCCAGAGCATGATGGAACCTCCACCAAATATTACTGTGGGTAGCAAGTGTTTGTCACCATGCATAAGGCCCCTTGTTATGACCAAATAAATCCATCTTTGTTTCATCAGTCCACAGCTCCTTCTTCCAAAATGTGTCTGGCTTGTCCAAATGTGCATTTGCATACCTCAAGCGACTCTGTTTGTGGCATGTGTGCAGAAATGGCTTCTTCGACACAGTCAAAGTCAAAGTTATTTATTTATCATATGCATCGAATAACATCACATCATCCTATACAGAGAAATTCTTTTGGACATGGCTCGACACATCTATGCAGTGGGCTTAAAAGGTTAAAACAATATAAAGAATTTTTTAAAAACAATAATAATAATAATAATACACTATGTACTGAGCAGTGATCCGTAATATGTACAACAGCAGAGGTAATAAATGTTATAAATATGGCATGGAAAATTACAAGGTGCATTTAAATACTGCTACATCAGATGAAGAGTGCATAAAGTGACCAGAGAATAGTAGTGCTCAACAGATGGTTTGTGCTCAGTGACAATGTTCCATGTTGAGCAGCCGAATGGCCTGGGAAAAGAAACTGTTTTTGAGTCTGGTAGTCCGTGCCTTGATGCTCCGGTAACATCTACCAGATGGCAGCAGCGAGAAAAGGTCACGGCCTGGATGGCTGTGGTCTTTTAAAATGTTCTGTGTTTTCCTAAGGCATCGCTTGTTGTAGATGCCTTGCACGGAGGTGATGCGCCTATGATGCGCTCTGCTGACTTCACCACCCTCTGAAGGGCCTTGCGATCAGTAGCGGAGCAGTTGCCGTACCAGGCTGTAATGCAGCCTGAGAGGATGCTCTCAATGGTGCACCTGTAGAAGTTTATTAAAATCCTGACAGACATGCCAAACTTCTTGAGTCTCCTCAAGACGTATAGGCGCTTTTGGGCAGTTTTTGTTGCCGAGATTGTCTGTCTGGACCATGTGAGGTCATCACTGATGAACACACCGAGGAACTTGAACTCTGAAACTCTCTCGACTTCAGCTCCATCGATGTGTATGGGGGCAATGTGTATGGCGGTATGCAAATTGTAGGGGGTCCAAGGTGTCAGGAAGGGCGGCGCAAATATGGGTTCTGACCAGCCGCTCGAAGCACTTCATGATGATGGAGGTCAGTGCTACTGGGCGGTAGTCGTTTAGGCAGGTGATGGAAGGTTTCTTTGGAACCGGGATAATGGTGGCCTGCTTGAAGCAGGAGGGAACTGCAGACTGGGTTAGGGAAAGGTTGAATATGGAGGTGAATACCTCCGCTAGCTGGTCGGCGCATCCTCTTAGAACACGGCCTGGAATGCCATCTGGCCCTGGAGACTTCCTGGAGACAGCTTCTCCTTGTGCAAAGTGTGCTGAATTGTTGAACGATGCACAGTGACACCATCTGTAGCAAGATTATGTTGTAAGTCTTTAAAGGTGGTCTGTGGGTTGTTTTTTACCGTACTCACTATCCTTCGCCTTTGTCTCTTCGATATTTTACTTGGCCTGCCATTTCTGGCCTTAACAAGAGCTGTGCCTGTGGTCTTCCATTTCCTCACTATGTTCATCACATTGGACACTGACAGCTTAAATCTCTGCGATAGCTTTTTGTAGCCTTCCAATAAACCATAATGTTGAACAATTTTTGTTTTCAGGTCATTTGAGAGTTGTTTTGAGGCCCCCATGTTACCACTCTTCAGAGGAGAGTCAAACAGAACAACAGCTTGCAACTGGCCACCTTAAATACCTTTTCTCATGACTGGATGCACTGATTTATGAAGTTCAAGGCTTAATGAGCTCACCGAAACTAATTGTGTGTTCCAATTAATCAGTGCTAGGTAGTTACAGTTAAAATGTATGCACCTGTCTAATTTTGTTTTGATGCGTATTGCACATTTTCTGTTCATCCAATAAACATAATTTCTCTACTGACATATTATTGTGTCCTTCAGTAATTTGACAGATCAAAATGAAATTGCTGATCCAAACACCTAGGCACAACCAGGGTTTGAACCCAGAACCTTCTCAGAACCTGCTATGAGGCCACAGTGCTATTCACTAGGCCACCATGCCTGCATATATATTAGGATGCAGTGATTCATAGAGTTGAACGCCTTGGCCAGGTCAATGAAGATGGCTGCACAGTATTGTCTTCTATCAATGGTGGCTATGATGTTGTGCCTGGGATGCACCCATGACCAGCTCAGAAACATGCCGAAGAGGGTAAGGTGGGATTCGATATGAATGAAAATCTTTTGTTAAAGCTAAGGTCTGTGACTTTTGTGATTGCAAAACAGTTTTCTAGTCCACCCATTTAGTTCAGATGTGTAGTATATTGTTTATATTGTATGCACAATCTAAGCCTGAAAGACTTTTCTGAATTGTGGAACAGCGTTTTTTTTTTACTTCTATGGTAGCCATTTTCTTACGTACCGTTTACCAAAGTTTGTGGCTTATGGTTCACTAAGGTAAAGGAAGTACAATTGGCAAAACTGTCACTCAAACTACAGCTGCAGAGATATCCAATAAGTTTGCAGGGCGGGGCCAACATCTAGATACAGAGGAGTGAAGCTGAATTCACACCAGACACGGCAAAAAATCCCCGTAAGGCATCGTATTGCAGACACATGTGTACACTGCAATCAACATCGTAATCAATCTTCCGCATCTACAAGAGGGTGGGCACCATTGCATACAACTGTCCATCTCCAGCAAGGCAACTGACAAGAGCTGTTTTCAGTTTAGTATTCATTGACAATACGAAAACTATCTACTAAGCTGTCAAAGCTTGTCTTGCAATCTCACACACCCATAGGTGAAAGCAACATATTAGCTCTTTCTCTGAGGTATATCAACTTCTAGCACCGTACGGCAAAGCACCGCACAAGTTGGATTATTTCAACTCTTGTGACACACCCCCCACACCGCATCCACATTTTGCCAGTTCCGATAGATTTGCTGCAGCGGTGCGCACTGCTTCTTATTGAAATGAATGGATTTCCGCCGCAATGCAACCAGTTTGCCGGATCTGGTGTTAATCCAGCTTGAGAGAGAAGATACGAACCATAGATTGTATAATTACTGGATGGAGCCATGTGTGACATCACCCATTGGTTTGTGAAGATCTGATTTGGGTAATCAAATTTGCTGTTACGGACGCAGACATCTTGGTTGTGGATGTGACGATTTTAGACGAGAGGGAGGAGTAATCTAGCTAGCTATGTGGAATTAATTGGGATGCTAATGAAAAACAGTATTAAAACAAAATGTAACATTACTTACCGGAAAAACTGAACTTAATCGCCGATTTTAAAATCAATGAGACCATAATTTAAAAATGAACATCATGATAAATTGCAGAAGGCTTAAATCTAGCGATTGAGATCATATACTCATTATGAAAATGATTATCACCTCAGTAAATCAAGTATATTATATATCTCATTCTCATAGACTATTACAGAAACCAAGCTCTTTTGCAACCAGGCTGGAATTCATATAGAATGCAGGTTTAAGGCACTTCCTCATTGGTTAGTGCTACTGGGCAGTAGTCATTTAGGCAGGTGATGTAAGGTTTTTTTGGAACCGGGATAATGGTGGCCTGCTTGAAGCAGGAGGGAACTGCAGACTGTGATAGGGAGAGGTTGAATATGGAGGTGAATACCCCTGCAAGCTGGTCGGCGCATCCTCTTAGAACACGGCCTGGACTACCATCTGGCCCTGGAGACTTCCGCGGGTTCACTCTTTTGAAAGCTCTCCTTACATCAGCCACATCTAGGGTCAGAGTGCAGTCGTCTGGGTTCTCAGCCAGCTTTTCCGGGGTGATGTTGGCCACCTCAAACCGTGCGAAGAAGGTGTTGAGCTCGTCAGGGAGTTAGGCGGGGGGGTGGGTGTCGCAGCTCTTCCTGCCTTTGTACTCCGTTATCTGCCGTAGTCCACTCCACATGCGTCTGGGGTCGGAGCTGTTGTAATTGGACTCCAATTTGTCCCTGTAGTCTCTTTTAGCATCTCTGATGGCCTTCCGTAGGTCATATCTGGCCCTCCTCAGAGCCTCTGGGTCCCCAGAGTTATAGGCAGAGGACCGTGCTACAAGCT
>JACXGM010039506.1:0-10557 GCA_016801145.1 Umbra pygmaea
CCCTGCTGGTGATGAAAGCATGAACAAGTTTCTCTAAGTCTTGTCTGGAAACAAAGCATCTAATTCTTGAGATATTTTTAAGATGATAATATGCTGATTTAGTTATTGCTTTAACATGACTACTGAAGCTAAGGTCTGACTCCAGAATCACACCAAGATTCCGGACTTGATCTTTAGTTGTTTGACCCCTAGCATCAAGCTATGCATTCACCTTGAGAACTTCATCTTTGTTTCCAAATGCAATGACATCAGTTTTCTCGTTGTTTAACGTTTTGGCACATCCAATTGTTAATTTCATCAATGCATTGGCAGAGGAAGTGTTACGCATGCCCCCCCCCCTTGAGGGGAGTGGGATGTCACAAGGCCACCAGGGATGCCCCCGTACACAGCAGCGGGAGCGAGGGTGAGAGTGCTGACAAAGACACACACAGCCACAGTATACCTTTGCCTCAGTGGGCGTTTATTCGTTAAGGTAAATGTATATGTTCTTTATATATAGGCCATCTTTAAAAATATTCTTGCTTGCCGTAACCCGACCAACCCTGTTAATTTCTTTTTTTTCCGTTTTAATCCGACCGACTTGCCAGTTGTAAACTTGTGTTAAGACCAACCAATTTTTTTTTACTCTTCAAGCAACCTATACAAATGCAATAAAATAATATTAATTATATTTGAGTAAGTATTGTGAATATAAATTGCCTAGGCCTACATACAAACCTAGGCTACATTCTTTCTTAAATAAAAACCTGTGTCGTCATATACATGTATGATTATGTTTACACCATTGGTTTACGCATGTCACACTATGGCCTGTACGTTCGCTAAGATTCATTAACTGTCAATGGTTCGCGCTTGATGGCTGTGGCTTCAGTAAATACAATGTTTGCGGTCACTGTTCAAAGTTATACGGGTTTCGGCACCGTAATACATCTAATAACTGCAATAAAACATCTCGATACCGCTTTAACTTGGCATGAAGTTCTGGAAAAACTGCCCAGATCTTTTACCATCCCTTCTCCTCTCTAGTCTAACGGTTACTGTGTCGACTGACCTGAAAGGAAACAACTAAAATGTTGGTGGATGAAGACTAAAACTCAAGACTAAAATGCCCTGAAAAGAGCACCTTTTCCATAAATGACGAGCCCAATACGGCATGAAATACTTTTTGATGGAACCGAAATATGTGAAATATGAACATATGAAGATCATGATGTAGAGGACACTGCAAAATCGCGTATTTATAAGCCCATCCACCGACCCCCACCTCCAACCCTAGCAAGAGTTCAACTCCAGATGGACACTTTTTGTGTGTTTTGTTCTCTATTGCAGTGTGATGCAGAGAGTAAATTGTATGTTTTTTGTAATGTAACCCTAACCTTAATCGGAACCTTAACCTCAGTAACGTCATGCCTAAATTTAACCGTTAGTAACCTTAACCCTAACCTTAACCGTGAATGTTGTAATATAATTTTGAACGCTATGGAATGTGTGGAACGCCTCGCGTGAATCCGCTAAACGAAATGTGCATTGGCAACATAGTAGGACGAATATAGCCTAATAGCAAAACGTGCATCTGAAATGTAAAACACCCTAAATATGTTGGCATATAAAGTAATTCAGGTTTTCAAAATAGTTTTCTGAGAACGTAATTTGGGAGAACTTCTGAAATGTAATAATAATTAAGATGACATATCCAGGGCAATGTTTAAAAGGATGCCATGTTAACAGGGTTCATACACATTCCACGACGTACCGATTTGTTTTATGGATGAAAACATCCCAAATATTACACATTAACATGTTTTCTCATAGGTATTACATTGCATGTTAATGCAATTAACTGTTATTTTATGAATTCTAAAGTAATTTTAATTTATTAGTTTCCCTCTGAAAATCCACGTTCATTGATATCTAGTGGCTTATTTTTTTCATGATTCTGACAATTTTTTTTCAAATTAATACAGCTGGAATTAATCCAATGTGTTTTTTTTCAAACTTATCAGAATGAGTTTTGCAATGGTGCGCCCGAAGGCAAGGGTTGAAGACTCAGTCAGTGAAGTCACAATATGAAAAAAATTTAAATTCGTACCTAAGTAATCACCATGACCAAAAATGTAACTTTTACATGAAAAAAAAACAAAAAAACTTTTACATCTTTTACATGAAAAAAAATAGACCTACCTACTGACACGTTTTTAATTTTTTTTTGCTGTTACTGCAAACAAAAATATTTTTAAGGATGGCCATATATAGGGAGAAGAGGCTGAGCGGACTCAAAGCAAAGAAAGTAAGTAATAATAAACCCAGCCCCCTTACCTATTTAACCCAACAACCCAACACAGAACCTAGACAACTAACCCTCACTGGCACACGATCCAGACGCACTACCCAAATACAGTGGGAGAGCCGCCCAGATCTGACCTAGTGTTTCTATACAAGGGAGTGCTCCTACGGGTGGTGTAAGCCCATGGGCGTCTGGCCTGAAACTCCCATGTGTTCCTCTCACCCCCTGGGAAGAGAAAGAATACACAGATTAATACACCAATTCAAACAACACACAGTGTAAAACATTTAAACAGAATTGTCCTGTCTAAGTTTTCTCTCTCTACCGAAAAAAGCACAAACAAGTAACGCTTCTACTGTATTATCATAGGGGGCCTCTGAGTAGAACGCAACCTTACCCACCATGAGAGAGATCCGAATGATACAAACACAGGGGCATATATCCTACTTTGGGGTGACCTGATTGGATAACAGCAAGCGGAACCAGCTGAAGATCATGACGAGGGGGAGGAGTCCTTGAAGTAGTGGTAATGAAGTCGATTGGCACCACCTGTTCAGACATACACACAGAGACCAGACACACTGAACACACATACACTAGCCTAGATCCAGGGGTCTTAACAAGAAGTCAATGTGTCTGTAGTCGTTAGGCGATAGGGCTAAGTAGATCAGGGTGTTGTCTGCATCGCTGTGGTAAGCAATTTGTTTCTTTCTCATTATTTGGCTCAGTGGGAGCATATACAGGTTGAATAGGAGTGGAGCGGGAATTGAGCCTTGTGGGACTCCACACGTCATGGATTTCCACTCAGACTTATGGTTGCCTATACTTACATAGTAACCTCTCGCTTCTAGGTATGACCTGAACCATTTTAGGACCATCCCAGAAAGCCAGACCCAGTTTTCCAGCCTGTCAAGAAGTATGTTGTGGTCGACAGTGTCAAATGCAGCACTAAGGATGAGTAGTACCAGCACTGATAGTTTGCCTGTGTCTGTATTGAGGCGAATATAATTTATTATCTTTACGAGCGCTGTCTCTGTACTGTGATTTGGTCAGAAGTCAGATTTAAAATTGTCAAAGTGTCCATTTTAGTTTAAGAATTTGTTCAGCTGATTGAAAACAACTTTTTCAATGATCTTGCCTATGAAATGGAGATTTGAGATTGGTCTGTAGTTGCTCAGTCCGGTGTAATCCAAATTGCTCTTTTTCAGGAGGGGCTTAACAACTGCAGTTTTTAGGGACTTTGGAAAAGTCCCAGAAAGAAGTGAGGAATTGACCAATTCTAGGAGATCTGCTTCTAAGCAGTTAAACACACTTTTAAAAAAAGATGTAGGAAGTGTGTCAAAGGCGCAGGTTGATGTTTTAAAGCTACAGAAATTTCAGTCTGTTGAAGATGTAAGATCATGCCTAATCTCGAGGACATGTAATGGCAGTGCTGTTTGATACTGGCCCAAGCTGTAGGCAAGAACGTTCGCCTAGCAACACAAACTCGGATTTTCGGTTTCAAAATAATAGCGCTCGTGGTTCATTGCAATAATCATTGTTTATTCATTGCATAGGTTCATGTTTTGCTAAAATCAGTATTCTGTTGGAATAAACAGACTCTAGTGAATGTTTTTCAAATGTAATTGTGTTTTCACATGAGACAGTGACTTATTTATTCAATCAAATTGTGTGTAAAACATATTTGTTACTTTTATTAATAAAACATGTTAAATTATTATTTTTGCTATCACATGCTCTTATTGTTTATTTACACACAATACAATTGCATTTAGTTACAATTCACGAGCTGTGTAGTGAATTAACAATGATTATTGCAATGAATCAAAACGAGCGCTATTGTTTTGAAAGAAAAAACTAATATCCAGGTTCAGGTTGCTGGTATAATAACGCGAGGGGCTTCCGTTGCTTGTCATATACAATTTCACCACTAGATGGGAGCAACTCTTACACAATGCAGCTTTAAGGTGCTGTACTGTGTTTTCCAGAATGTTACCATTAATTGCTTCGAAAACAGACATAGTGACTAATTTCTGAGGTTGTGGTCTGATCTGTCTGACCTCAGCGCAACTCAAAGATGTGCTGATCACCTTTCTGATATTATTGATTTTCTCTGAGAAGAAAGAAGCAAACTCACTGCATTTACTGTCTGAGGGCATTTCACTGGGAATGTGACTTGGGGGGTTTGTTAGTCTCTCTACAGTAGCAAAAAGAGTGCGTGTGTTGTTAAAGTTTCTGTTTATAATATTTGAGAAAAAGGTTTGTCTAGCTTTGCCTAGTTCTACATTGAAGGCATGAAGGTTTTTTGTAGATGTCATAATAGACTACAAGTTTTTGTCTTCCACCACATGCGCTCAGATTTTCTGCATTTTCTCTTCATATCTTGAACTGTAGTTGAGTTTCTCCAGGGTGCTTTTTGTCTGCCATTTTTCTTCCTGACTTTCACAGGAGCAATATCATCAATTGCACTCTTAACTTTTGAGTTAAAGGAATCAAGGAGAAAATCAACAGAGTCTGCAGATATGTTCGGTGTTAAAGATATAGCCTTCAAAAATAGCACCCTAGTGTTTTCTTTCAGGCATCTCTTTTTGACAGACACAGATCTAGCTTAAATTTTAGAAGAGATCAATATATCAAAGAAAATACCGAAATGATCAGATAGTGCTACATCCTTAACAATAATCAATGAAATGTTTAGGCCCTTACTGATAAGTAAGTCTAGGGTGTGTCCATGGTTGTGTGTGGATTCATGTACATGTTGAGTCAAATCAAATGTATTTAAAACAGCTATGATATCTTTCGCCATATTGCTTTCTGCATTATCTATGTGAATGTTAAAATCTCCAGCAATAACAAGACAGTCAAACTCTGAGAAAATTGTTGATAGCAATTCTGTAAAGTCCTCAACAAAGGCTGAAGAGTATTTCAGACCTGTAAATAATGACAAGTAGAATGAGTGGAGCACCTTTTAACACAATTCCCAGATATTCGAAAGACAGGTAATTTCCAAATGACACTTGCTTATATTGATAGACATCTTTAAAAGGGCAGCTACACCTCCTCCTCTCCTAACCGTTCTGCAGACACTCATAAAATTAAAGTTAGGAGGGGCTGTTTCATTGAGGATTGTTGCACTGCAGCTCTGTTCTAACCAGGTTTCACTTAGTATAAAAATCTAGGTTGTTGATGAAGAATAAAATCTAGGTTGTTTATGGTTATTAAGTCATTGACTAGAAGTTATTTATTTTTAAGTGGGCGGATGTTTAAAAGTGCTAATTTAACAGTGGTATTTTTGCTTTCCCCCACAGCAATTTTAGTTTGACAGGTAATAGGCATTAGATTAGATGGGTTTGCTATCCGGCTTGAGAGAGCCCTAGACTTTCTATTATGTAAAAGAACAGGAACAGAGAAAGATACAGGCACACTGGGTTCCCGCTTGTTCTGTAAACATTTGATACTGTTATCATAGCGGGGACCCAACAAATATCACTGAGAGCTGTTTTCAGTTGTTTTTGGTTTTGGTTCACGCTGTGGGAGGGGCCAAAGCTTTCTCACAGGTGGAATAGGGCGGGCTGGGGGGCCTCTGCGCTTTCTGGTTGGTATCTGGGGGCTCGCAGCAATAGAGTGGGATAGTTTGATTCCAGCATGAACCAGATCCTCCATTTTTTCTGAGAAGGTCAGGAGCGACTGGTTCTCTGGTGTCACCAGAAAATCGCTTTCCTGACTGTTTTCCACAAAGTTGTCCTTGGAATCTTATAGCGCTGAGATTTTGTCCATGAGCACTGATTGTTGTGGTGGCGTAGTGCTATCATTGTCCTTGTGGGATGTGTCAACGGCAATTAGTTAATCCATTTCACCAACTAAAATTGTATTCCAGATGACCTGCAAGCTTTCGAAGTCCAGAGTTGTTTAGATGAATCCCATCCCTTTTAAAGAGACTTCTTCTCTCCCAGAACAGGTCGAAATTGCTGATGAAATTCAGACCTCTGGAGGCACATGCGGAGGCGAGCCAATTGTGTAGTGCTAACAGTCTGCTAAAGCGACCTATCCCTTTATTAACTACTGGCAATGGGCCTGATATATGCACTTTTTTAGACTCTTGTAGAGATTTAACTGTGTCAAACAGGCCAATGAAGTCCTTTTTTAAATTTCAGACTGCTGATTTAGAGTGTCATTTGAACAATTATGTCAGCAGTGTAGCTTTCGAGGATTTCTGGTAGTTTCTCAGTTATCTTGCTGACAATCGCATATGGGAAACAGTTTGTTATCATACTCTTACTCCTGAATTTGCTTATTTTCGAGTCCCCAATGAGTAGTGTTTGGGTATTTCGGCTGTGTAGCCTGTGTGAGAGCTTGAGGAATTGCCCCTCTGTCATTTTGTGAGAGTTGATGTTTCTTACCATACTTAAGGTTGTTTTCCTTAGCACGGCAGGGTTGTGAAATGGTGTTCCTAGGAGGTGTAGGCAGCTTTGTGGGCTGTGAGTACTGCTTTATGGTAATGGATTTTGCTGGGGGTTTCAAGCAGGGTGACTCAGGTTTTGAGAGCAGCTGGTATCTGTTACAAAGCTGAAGTTTTTCTTTGGTGGTTGGCGAGCAATGTTTTTTTACATTCCTCTGTATGGTCATCAATGCCTCTGAGTACGTTGGGGTAGAAGTCATCATACGCTTGGGGATGGCACCTTTGTGATCCCGCTTAGTCAGCACCTCAGCCTAGGTGTTGTGGCCATTCCATGGGATGGTAGTGTCTGAAACTGCCACCGGGGACGACGGTACCAGGAACGAGTCCAAATATTGTTCACCATCCTGTATTTTGTAAAGGGTGAAAATCCTGCTTTCCAGTTTAGCCACTCTTAATGTTAGGCGACAGCACTCTGCACATTCTGTACAGCTGGAGTCCATGTGTGATTGCTATAATTCTCCAAAATAGCTTCAGAAGTTATTCCGGGTGGATGTATAAACAGCCTCTGTCCATAAGGGGTATGAAAATAGCAGAGAAAAAGTCTAAACAATAGTTAGGGAAAAGAAAAGGAAAAGAACACAACAAAAGCAGAGATAGAACAGATTAGATTGCAAGCAGAGCAGAGCCAAGCAAGGACACGTCCTTTTCCTTGAGAGTCTCAGTTATTAGTCTATAATAACTACTATAATAACTACTTAGGCTCTACTTTTAATAACTATACCAAATGCCACATTTGTCAAGCTAATCTGCTATTTCTTAGACGTGGATAAGCCAATTCAAATATAGTCTGCAAAAGTAAATATTCCTACATACCCAGAAGAACATAATTTGCATTGCAGGTCAAGATTTTGAAATATTTATTACACGTCAATAGTTTACGTCTTCTTCCCTAATTAGATCAAATGAGAGAAACACCTTTGTGAAAGCGAATGCAAAAGCTGCATGTTTGTGTTCACATTTTCACTAACCATTGCAGACGTTTTGTGTAAAATGAGAATGTCTGAAGTGACTTTCTCCAAAAAGGGATAAAGACCTAATCACACAGTATAATATTTTTTGAAGGTATTTGATTGTTTTATTATAATCTGTACACAATTATAGCTGTACTATCACTGTTCTCTATTGAACAAAATTTAAATAGGCTACATCGTATTTCCTTTAAATTGTATTTCTTAATGTTAGTATGTCCATTATTTTGTTCACCCACATACACAGCCGGAGTGGCATAGCGGTAAATGTGGCTTTGATTAAATGCCTTTGTCGTATGTTCAAGTCCCAACAAAGGCATATGTTATTTTATCTCAGTCTATTTAGAGAACGCATTGAAATTGTATACTAGCGTATCACTTTTGTCAGAAATCATCTATATTTGCGAAGAATCAATGTACCGCACAGCTCAGCAGTGTGTGGTAGGGATATACACAGAACAACGATAATTCGGAATCGTTACGTAGGAACTAAAGACTGAGCACAGCAAATTAAGGCATACAGCGGTTTCCAGATGTGCTGTCCAAGCTCTTTTGAAGTAGCACAAATAAACTGATGTTGCTGCAGCAGATGAAACTTGCTGCAGCAGATGAAAGACACATTATGCCACAATCAGTACCATCCCTTGGATTTAGAAGATGTCCAGCAGTGCCATCAGGTCAGAGCTGCAGAAAACAGTGGAACCATGCTACACCCATCTACTGTCTGGAGAAGTTTGGTCAAAAGTGGCTGTCATGGAAGACTTGGGGCCAAAACGCCATACCTCAGACATGGAAAAAAGCCAGGTGACATGGAGATGAAGGAACTGGTGTGCAGAAAAAGGGCAGCAGGCACTCTGGACTAATGAGTCAAAATATGTGTGTAAACATTTATTAAGTATTACAAGTATTATATGAGTTAGGGTTATGTGTGTATATTAATATGTCAAAATGTGTGTTTGTGTAATACATATACAAAAATACACATACATTCATACGTATGTATATGTGTATATATGGTTGTTTATATATACACTGTACATTGTATCCATGTATTTGTGTGTGTTTTCTGATAAATGGTTTAGTCTATGGTTCGGGAAGGATGGAGGGGTACATTAGCCATTCTGAAATTAATCCCGTTAACAGTTATGGATCGTATTTAGGAACATAGTTAATTCCCTCAGTAAGTATCTCTCCTGTTTCATTTCATTAGTTAATATTTACCGAACATTGCTGCAAATACGATCGTTGCTGTAAATGTATTCTACTTTATGGGAGCATTCCATTTTCCTTCTAAATTTAACACAAAAATGTTTTAATGCTGTGTTTCTTTCACTCCCCAGATATTATATGTATTTAATGTTAGTATCAACATAATAATCAATGTACATTATGTCAATATGTACTGATAATTGCTGCAAATATAGCTGCTGCTGTCTGTCCCGCTTAAAATCATTCAAACTGGTTGACAGCACAGCTCTGTTTGGAACTATTGAGAGCTACATAAACCACATGAACACCTGGCGGCGAGATCACAGAGTGTCAAAACTCTGTTTTTCAACTGCTCTGGCTGTAACTAGAGGTCTGCTTATTAATCGGGCTGGCCGATTAATTATGGCGAATTGCGAGTTTTCAAAATAATTATTAATCTGCATTTTTGCTTGCCGATTAGGCCCAATACTTTTTTGGTGGAAATCCACGTCCTCTAGTGTTACAATTCAATAGCAAATCATGTGGAAACTGCGCGTGGAGCAAGCCCATCTGTCGTGAGCTACCAACTTACAGTCCACCTGTCCCAAGCTGCAGCATCTCAAGTCTGTAGGAAGTTGTGACTGCAGAGAAGCCAGGATAAGTTTGTAGCTGCTAGCATGAAAGGAGATGAATTAAAATAAGTTGCAAAATCACTTTTTAGCTTTACATGGTTAATATTAGTCTAGAATAGTGGGTAGAGGTTCACAGCTTTCGTTCCGACAGAACTGTTAACATTTTTTATCTACCAAATCTTTTATCCGTTCTGTTTTCCTCAGGGCTTTCAGGGAAAAACGACCCGTTAAAAAACAGCTGCACAAGGGTTAACTAGCTATATTGCATTGCATATGATGAATAAGGGGATTTATAATTAATCATCAGATGAGGTCAGCCAACAGCATTACATCAAAATCGGGTACTGGCACAACCGAGTGCTGGTTTAATCCATTCGATGATGTACAGTCATTGCACACTTAACTTGTCAAAATACGATGCCTATTCAAAACGATACACAGAAGAGTTTTTTTTTGCTTCCACATTTAATTAAAAGGCATTCATGTTAGCAGGGAATATACATCGCTAGTGTTCTTAAACGTGGATTTCCAAGTAGCCTATTTCTGATGTTGAGTCAGACAGTGACGAAAAGAGAGAATTATTATAATTATATTATAATAATATTATAATTATAAAGAGAATAATTTTGTAGTTACATACGGAATCCCATGTTTCTCAGTGTAACGTTTCCCAGTTCCCCTTCCCTGGACACTGCCACTTCCCTATTCCATCCCGCTCAGAACTACAATTCCCATTCCCCAGTTCTACTTCCTGTGGACTACAGCTTCCCTAGCCATGCCTCCTCAGAACTACAATCCCCATACCTGGACTCAATTATCCTAATTCAGTACACCTGCTCACTCCAGTCTGTATTTAAGCCACACACACTCCATAGCCTCTTTGCGAGGTATTGTAAGTACAAGTCTTACTTCTGAGCATTTATTCATTCATGTGTTGTTATTCCGGTCTGACCTCTGCCTTGTTTTTGAAAGTATTCTGCCTATGGATTTCCCTTGTTGTACCTTAGCCTTATTAGTTATTCTGGT
>JACXGM010039507.1:0-10556 GCA_016801145.1 Umbra pygmaea
AGCGTGTCACTCGCTACGTTGCTAGGTTACCAGAGAGAGAGTGCCTTTGTTTATGCAACCGAAATTGCTTCGCAACCGCTGTATTTTTCCGACGAAGCAAAGGAAATTATCGAACGTTTTATCGAACGCATTTTATATTGATATTGATTACGTGTCTATCGCGAGACATATCGTTATCGTTTTATCGCCCAGCCCTAGTTGAGTCTAGGGTTAGGTTTAAATATACGGTTTGAATCAGGTAGGGTTCAGTCTATTGTTAGGTTTAAATATAGATTTAGCACTGGTTAGGGTTGAGTCTGGGGATAGATTTATCATCAGGTAGGGTTGAGTCTAGTGTTTTGGTTTTGATCGGTTTTGATCAGAGACCGGACTACCTGAATGTGTCCAGTGTTGGGATCACTTGATTTATATTATTTAGCAGAATGAACACACCTCATAATAGTGCTTAAAACATTTCCATTGATTTGGAAAGCACTATGGCCAGCCCAGCACATGGAGGGGACAAGATTCAAAATATGTTAAGAAAATCAGTTCATGTAACTAATTTCCGATTGTAAATATGTCTAGCTAAAGTGCAGTGAAGAGAAACTTCAGTTCATTCAATCACATAGGAAGAAGGCCTAAGCAATGTTCAGTGGAGAAATTAAACTTGACCAATTTCACATTTACAATATTGCCTAAGCAACAATTGATGAGATAAAATTTCAAGATATTGGAGCCTGTCAGCTAAGAACAGGAAACTGATGCTACAATTTGCACGGGCCAACCAAAATTGAATAATAGAAGGTAAACTTTACCTGGTCTGTTGATTCTCAATTTCTGCTGCTATATTCAGATGGTAGGGTCAGAATGTTTCCAGCACCCTGTTGAATCTATGCCATGCTGAATTAAGGCAGTTCTCAAGGCAAAAGTGGGTTCAACACGGTACTAGCAAGGTTTACCTAATGAAGCGGCCATTTCACATCATTTTTAGAAATAGGCCATTGTCACACATTTTGTTTCGATGTTGACTAGATTTAATTTTCATTACATTAACAAGACATTACAGAGCACTTGAGTATCCTCAGCGCAGTAAAACTTGTTCTAGTTACTGTTCCATCTGTGTGGTTTTAGAGAGCTCCATTACCTGCGTGACTGTCTCACATCTTAACATGTCGCTCTCTCAACCTCTTCCACAGATCCACATGAAGACGATGCCAGCTGCCATGTATCGTCTCCTTACGGCCCAGGAGCAACCTGTTTACATCTAGAGATGACCTCCCTCTATGAGCCCTGACCTTCTGAACTTTCCCTTTCATGACATTGTCCACTGACACTTTCAAACTTTAACCCTTTATCCAGAACCCTGACCATCAGTCAACTTCAAGGTGTGGGCCATTGCCTTCCTCTTATCCCAGCCTACTATTAGACTGACACTTTGTAACCCTAACTAAATGCTTTGGCTTCCCATTTCATCCAATCCGGTAGTTTCACTGACGAGACTGGAGGTTTGGCCAATTAAGACAGTTCTTTTATGACCCCTCCTATTCTGAAGGCTGCTTGCTAAACAGTTTGCTAAACTCACCGTCTCTTCCTGTCTTTGTCTCTCTCTTTCTTCTTTCCTCCTCTCTCTCCCCTCACTCCTTTCTTCCTATTCTCCCGTGCGTCACTCATCTGCTATGCTGTTGAATTCTTCTGTGTTCCTGCACAACACAAACAATGTGTGAGACCTGCTGATAAACCCTGGTTACCACTCTAAACAACAAACCCCTCCTTCTTAGAACATTCCACGCCTTCCGTCTAACATTAACAACAGTCCCAGCAGTGATGAAATACTTTTTCCCAGACTCTGGAAGTTCAATATGTAGAAAACGAAACATTCCAAATTTCAGTATTTTAGATTTTGACTGATTTAATTACCTTTTATTTGTCCCTCAATCCCTGATTAGTTTTAGTTGTCCAGGGAGGGTTTGTGTCATGCTGATCAAACAATAAATCACCTTCCAAGGAACTTCCATTCCAGAACAATGTTCTATCCAGGATACCGGTTTTGGAAGGATGACTATTCAGCTCAGCATGGCTCCAGTCACATGCCTAACTTTTAATAGTGCAGCTCTCATGCACAATTTCTGTTCACCCTGGAGTCTGTGCCTCATCACCATATCACTGAAGAATTCAACAACATTAAACATTCAAGTCACTTCGATCCATGTTTTAAAATGTGCATTCCTGTAGTCTTTGTATGAAACAGCACACCCATTCCCTAAATTTCACTGCACTACTTTTTATGTAGGGCACACAAGGCTCTGATCAAAAGTTATCTGGGTTGTACTCATTGTTTACAAGACTGTGATGGTTGAATAATGTAGGATAAACTGGACAAACAAAACCAGTTTACATCCATTTTAAACTGAGACGAGATAGCAGAGGTCTAACGGCTATAAATTACCTCAAACTGGGGCCCTAGGCTGAATTTCAGGATTTGATACATTTTCTCAGTTAACTGGATTCTGTTACAGTACAACCTTTAAAAAGAAAGTGCAATGAAATTATTTTTTATTTTACTTTATATAATTATACATGTCTCTGTATTATTTAACAGGAAATGCTTTATTTTTTTCTCATGCTTAAAAACAATTCTTGAATATGTTTTGCAATTGTTGTGCCAGACCGTACTGTAATTCTATGGGCGTCATACATTGCATTTGGATCTCAGTTTTATACTTGAAGGATACTTGTCATAGCACAGGAAATGGGCCATTAGTTTGTTGTTTAAAAAACAGAACTATTTATTATTTTATTTTGCGATTGTGTTTTGTTGTTTTGCATATGTGATGGTATGAAATTATTTAGCAAGTCCTCAAATTGATCGATGGCTGCCTTCTAAGTGATTAATGAGGTTAGTGTTTTTTCATTATTAGCACCTGATTTAAGCAAGATGTGACGACTTAATTGAAAGCATTACATCATTTTTAAACCTGACTTAAAAATCTGTCAGGTGGCTCATCGTTTATGGAGTCAGACTTGTAAACAGAAAATTGTCGGTGTCATTCCCGAATGGGCCAAATGTTGTGGTGCCCTTGAGCAAGGCACTTAGTTACATCTAAGTTGCTCCACAGGATGTCCCGATACTTACTGTAAGTCTGGTAAATGACTAAAATGTAATTCAAGCTGCATACTAGAACCAGGTGTGAGCAAATAGTTTGGGTTATGCAGCGGAATGATAACTAGTGGTTGAAGAATGAAAAATGACAATGGAGTTTTGGTGTTATTCTCATGGCCAGCACTAGTATGAATGTGTATGCAGTAACTATCAGGTGCTCTGGATGATAATGTCTGCTAAAGATTTGAAAAAACAATGGTTCCTCATCTATAACCTCATTGTTCCTTTTATTGATGTCGGGCCTACCGTATAAATTTCCTAAGCTTGTCATGTCCTCACTCTGAACATTATCGTTCTGTTTATACTTGGTTCTAATACATCTTTTGTCATGACGTTGTCCATATTCAGATGTTGCTTACTTGGTTAAACAGATGAAGACTATTAAAAGACACACGGATTGTGTTCAGCTCTAAAAACCTCATTCTAGGAAGCTTCCACCTCATTTCGGGCGTACGACCCTGCCTGATCTTGGAAGCCTGAAATTCCCCTGTTACTTCCTGCCCTCATTACGAAAAACCTGTAATGGGACTGTTTCTGGCTTGTGGAGGGGTCTCATAATGAAGCGACACCTCCCAAACTGCTGCTGCCAGTTCGGCCTGTATTCCGAAAAGTTGATCCACCTTTGAATCTATTGATTGTCTACTTTAGCTCTAGCTTATCCCTATACCTCATTTTGGCCTTATAACTACTACTGAAGTTTTGATGATGTTGAACTACTAAATGATACAGTATACGTTCCATTTCGTGTCGATCATATTATGTTCGAGCATGGACTGTCTATGGAATCGTAAGGCGATAAAATGCTGTATACTTCCTGCTTCTAGTTTGTGTGGCGTGACTACTTCTTTACTCCACTTTAAACCAAAACCAGCTCGAATACATAGTAATATATACACTATTATAAATATAAAGGTATATATGGTTCTTTTGTGTGTTGACTTTGGATTGACCATAAACGCAAGCTTCATTGACAAGGAAGTTGAAAAGAGAATTATTTGCGCTAGCAAGGGCCCTTCCTTGACTCTTGAAAAAGTGGATTTGATGTAGAAAAGTAAATGGTGATGATTGTGTAAAGAGACATAACTGTACATACTTGGATAGAGCACAAGGTAACGAACATGGGCGTATAGCTAGTGACGCCCTGTCCATGATGTAACCCCTTTTACACTATGGGGAACAAACATAAGAGTAGCTGGTGACTGTGACATGGGCTAAATAGTGATTATAATGCACTGTTTTGAATGTAATTAATCTTAATAAACTGTCAAAATGTCTGAAGATGATACAAAAAATGTTACAAAAAACTAAATGAACATAAAATAATTTCTGTAAAGCTATGGCAATGTTTATTTATTTGCTAGCTTTTCTGTGAAGTTACAGTTTATGATCTACATTCCTTTGCCAGAACTGGAATGTTTGTAACAGCATTTACAACAATAAACTAATTGCAGAATGGGAGAGTTGTGGTTTCTTAAGGCAGGACCAGATTAATTAAAACCAATAATTAAATGCAGAAAATCCCCTTTAAATGAAACTGAGCATACCAAGTCTAAATATGAATGTATTGAAAGACAGGTTTAATTCATATAGAACCTTTAATATGTGCATGATCTGAAACATAACAGGCTTTTGGGTAAGACCAAATGTTCCTTAATATAAGGCACTTTATAGAAAGAGTACAGAAAATACAGTTTTATTCCATAGACTCACATGCAAAACTTTTGCACTGTGAACGTTGCCTTTAAAAGGTCTAAAGCTGGCCACGGCAATATTAAAAAGGCTAGACACAGCAATATTTTAACAAAAGTTTGTAACAAATCATTCCATCATTATTATAATGGGGCCCAGGATCTACCATAATGCAACCAACACTTTACATATACTGTACACTCAACAGTTTTAGCACAGCACAAATTAAAACACAAACACACAGGCTTATTTTTCTCATTTACATGACACTAATAGCCAGAGCCATTTAAAGGAGCAATCAGTGTTAATTGCTTTGCTCAAGAGAAGAAAGGAGAACCAGAAACCTTTCGGGTACTGGCACAATGCTCTGGAACACTAAGCAATATGCCGCCCAATCAGGCAAGAACCCACACACCTTTCCAAAAGCTAATACTTGCAGTCTGTACGACTCCATTTATAAAATCTTTAAAATGGCTTTTCTTGTCTAGGTTTAACAGGACCAGTCCACACCACTGTGGAGGCCCTTAACAGGGCCGGATTAAGAAATTATTTAGTAAAGTTGTAACTTAAAAAACATCTGTTTCTATATACATTTCATGGGCCCATGCCCTGGGTCTGTGATTGGCGGTTGCAGTAAAAAAAATTATACACATATACACATTTTCATTTTTAACTGCCTCACAGGGGTGTGACATGGTCTTACATTAGAGCACAGTTTCTCGGAATACGCCTATAAGACTGTGGGGCCGCTCGTGATGATTCAGTCGTGAGCCTGTTCTGGAACCCGCTCTGGACCTGGAGCAGCCTTGCCGGGCTTCCAGTGGCAGCTGCTCAGCCCAGGTGAAGGTACTGAGATCCCCACAGCTCCGGAGGTGAAGCAGCCCGGGTCTCTTCCGGAGGGGCTGGGGCAGTGTCTGGGAGGAACAGTCCAACAGGGGGGCACCGTGTCTTGAACGATGCCTAGGTAGCGGCCCTGGTTCAACTGGAGCTGGTGCTGAAGGTTTCTCTGACACTGTGATCACCTGGAGAAAAGGAAACAGGACAAGTCTAGGTCACACAAATGTAGTTTTTCCATTTTCTCTTACTAACCTACTCATCACTCACCTAACCCTATGACTGTTCTATAGATGACACGTTCCATTTAGTCTACGACCTATGGCTGTTAAATATAGTTTCTACCTGTTCTATGTAACCTCAGTTTAATCTCGATATATTCTATGTAGCCTCACTTTAATCTCGATATATTCTATGTAGCCTCACTTTAATCTTGATATATTCTATGTAGCCTCACTTTAATCTTGATATATTCTATTAGTGTTGACATACTCTATCTTCTATATTACCTCTGGCTGAACAGAAATTTACATGAGTTCCATTACAAAGTGAAACTTGCCACCTTTCTGCAATATTACAGGATTATGATATATTTGCATTATAATAAACAAAATTAAGACACATGCAGGTTTGTGCACCTTTTTCATAATTTTGTTTTACCAGAACAACTATTAAGGCCAAGAAAGGTTCATTAACTCATTAGGGCTTCATTTAATTCAGGTGAAGTCAGTTCCCGTGTTCAACTATTACTGTGAATTAACTCTGTACCATCTACACTGTGAGAATCTGATGTTTGTTCTGTCTGGTTTCAACAATCATAGGTTCCTCTAAGCAGATTTCTGAGGACCTAAAAATCAAGAAAATTGTCATTCAAAAAACCGGAAAAGGCAATAAACAAAACTCTTAATGCTTCCTGCTGCTGATTTCAACTGTCAACAACATTGCCAAGAAATTTGAGGTTAAATGGAACAGTCACAGCTCAACCTGCCAGATCAATGAAAATATCATACAGACCGAAAACCAGTCAGATGTGCACAACAGAACCCATAGGTCAATTCAATGGAAATGTGACTGTTCACCAAAGAATGTACACTAGGAAACAAAATTTGGGGTCACCCAGAAATGTGCATGTTTAAATTCATAATTGAATTTACTAAGGTGGCATTAAATAAAAATTATATACAGTATCTTACAAAAGTGACTACACATTTTTGTAAATATTTGATTATAACTCTTCATGTGACATCACTGAAGAAAAGACACTTTTTTCTAAAATGTAAAGTAGTGAGTGTACAGCTTGTTTAACAGTCCACCAGCTCAGTGATGTCGTCATGGAGGAGTAGAAGAGGACTCTAGTGGACTTCCACCTGTGAAGCTCTGGTGAACTCCATGCCAGAGAGGGTTAAGGCAGTGCTGGAAATAATGGTGGCCACAAAAATATTGACACTTTGGCCCTGATTTGGACATTTTCACTTAGGAGGGTACTCAATTTTGTTGCCAGCGGATTAGATCTTAATGGCTGTGTGTTGACTTATTTTGAGGGGACAGAAAATGCACACTGCTATACAAGCTGTACACTCACTACTTTACATTGTACCAAAGTGTAATTTCTTCAGTGTTGTCACATGAAAAGTTATAATCAAATATTTACGAAAATGTGAGGGGTGTACTCACTTTTGTGAGATACTGTACATATATCCAAGATATTATTAAGGTTGCAAATATGCATCGTAATACGAAGGGAAAGTTACTCATTCAACAGCCATTATTTCAGTGTTCTAAAGATGGTGTCTTTTAGCTCATCTGTAATTAATCATGTTTTGATCATAATTTGTTATTAATGTAATGCTACCTCAGTGAATTAAAGGAATGCTCCAGACCCCCAAACACCTCAAAATTGTTGTGCCGGTCATGTTTCAGACATGAGAGTCAGTAAATAGACCTTGTCAGCGTGTTCGGTAATTCCCAACTTGGCCACTGTAGCCCAAACCCTCACTTTTACATCAAAACAGCCCCAGACCTTTATACCGCCTCCACCATTATTGGGGTGTCCACAAACCTTTGACTATATACTGTAGCCTCCAATTGTTCTAAATAGCCTTTACCTTTTATTTTAACTGTAGACTTTGTGTTATACATATTATTGACAGGACAGTGGGAAGTAGAGGCTGGGGAGACCGGTAGGGGGAGATCAAGTGGAAGGACACAGACAGTCGGCCGAGCTGGGACTTGAACCATAATCGCCAAGGGCAATTTGGTCCGGGGATGGGATCTTAAGACCCCTACACCAAACTCTATTGTACGTTTCCTCTATCATTTGTATATAGCCTCTATGTATGTATAATGTACCTGTTCTATGTAGCTGGCACAGCGTACTGCCTCTTCCATGTGTTCCTGGTCAGAGCGCAGCACGCTGCGGATGCTGTCCACAAGTTCCTGGACCTCGGGGGTCAGGCTGCAATGGGCCGGCTGCTCAAGGAAGCGGCTGACCAGCTGCTGGGTCTGTCTGTAGCTCTGGTAGTCTACCATGGAGGAGGGCCGGGGCCGACCAGGGCACCTCACTCCGCGCCGGAGGGTTACTGTCTGGGGCTGCATGGACTGGGCAGTCAGGGCAGACTGGGAAGTCTGGGTGGAGGCCTCGATGGTCCGCGTGGCCGCCTGGCAGCTTAATACTGGGGACGACAGGGGTGAGAAAAAGAGAGAGGTGTTTACTGTGTCTGTATCCTGGCATGCAGAAGGACATCTGTTTGAAGAATTAGCACTTTACAGTTTAGCCCCTAACATGGCTGCTATCACTGTACACGGATCCCCATGTGTCTGCTGACAGATTTACTGAGGACTGACATTGAGAATATTCCAGAACTGCGTAACCCTTTCCCACCTTTGACAGCCAGGTCCAGCAATACTGGGTCGCTGTTAGAGCGTCTGCTCCTCTGGCACGACCTCCTGACGGGTGGCACCGGGGTGTCCTCTGCCTGGCACGGCAAAGTTGCAGTTGGACACAGCGACACTGGAGCAACTGTTGCTTGGGGATGAACATCTTAAACACACAGGGACAACAAACACATTTAGAAAAAGGGTATTGAGTTTATCAGCGCACTTTAGCTAATCCGAAATATGATACTAACCCTACGATCATTGTCCTCCTAAATTGCCATTTTATTCCTGTATTGTGCTGCCTAGCTACTCCTAACCTGTTACTATAAAGTCAAAATCTGTGTGGAAGGACACTGAAAAAATATATAATTGGCACCTTCCGTCAGTTAGGGCGGGGTTTTCAATGGACAGGGGAATACAGGGTATACATTTTGCCAAATCCAATTATTTCCTTACCATTCTAATACTGTTTAAAGCAACAATTTACTAAGAGGCACAGAAACCTGAATGCCTTGACTAGATAATCGTTGTTTAATCCTTGGTAAAAATGTTTAAAATTGCAGGACATTTTCTTTTGTAAAATATGCCACATTTTCTCTCATGACAAAATGTGTTTACTACTGGTATTCAATGTGCTCATTGCAGCTCTCATTAACTTAATAGGCATGTTGCTAAATAAAATACACTTTATTTTAGTAGGGGTCCTCAGTAATATTAGGAGGTACTTGATATTAACATAGTCTCTTAGGAACGTGATATAAGGGGAAGGGTATTGACATCTACAGGGATGGGCAAAGATACATCTAAATGTATTTTAAAATAAGTTACCTTAATTTAAAGTATCAAAATACAGCAGCCACACCATCTCTCAAAAATAATCTACTGTATTTTTCTATTTTAAAAATACTAAAACAACTTTTCCAAGAGAGCATGAAATCACTTGGCAAACCTTCCATCTATCGGCCTATTTGATCTGTCCCTTCACCAGTACACTTAATCAGTTGATTACTACAACAAACACAAGTGGTGGATGGGTTAACAACCTGATCTTTAATGGCGTTGCAGCAACATGTTGTTAATGACAATAAGGCACATATTGTGGCATTATAATGTAATAATAATGAACACTGAACCTCTATATAATTTTAAAACTGACAAAAATTTAAAATACTGTAGGCTGAAAGTATCGAGCTAACGTTAACGGAGGGCTGCTACTCGGGTCAAATAGTTATCTAGGACATTACATAAATTGATAAACGATTTAGCCTAGGCTACAAAAACAAACACCAAAACTTAACACGAACTGTTAAAAAGTGTAGCAATATGTGCAACAAAAAAAATTGATCAAAAGCTGGCAACCTACACGATTCTCACATTGACCTTCAGAGAATGGATCAATTCTCTTTTCTGATCTCAAAAAGTCCAGGGAAATTACTGAGTAGGTATCAGAGGCAGCATTTTTAAGATGTCATCTTGTAACTTATTTTTTAAATACAAAATAATAATGTATTTTTATACAAAATATGAAGCCATTTTCATAAACCCTATCAAACAAAAATCACTACCGGTAAATACTATTATGTATTTGAAATACATATTTTGAATACATGTATCATAAATCCTTAGAAATCCAGGGACCTGAGGCTTTGATTAACATTAATGCTTAATATAGTTAAATGCTGAACTTTCAGTCATTAAATAGTCGCTAAGTAATTTCCACTAACTGCGGAACGGCTGCAGATCCGCTCCGGAACGGCGGCGGAGTCGATAGGTTTCTATTAAAGTCAATGGCCCTCATTTATGAAACGTGCGTATGACCTAAAACAGGCGTACGACGGGCGTACGGCGATTCTTACGCAAAGCAAGGGATTTATCAATTTGAACGTGATCGTAGGCTGCGATAAAATCTCACGTCTGGTCTGACTTCGTGTACGCAAATTCTATAGTGTGACTAGCCGTGTTCATGGTATAACCACCTTGTTCAGTGAATTGTTGAACCAGCGATCATTGATGA
>JACXGM010039508.1:0-10556 GCA_016801145.1 Umbra pygmaea
ACTCCCCGCCAAGCTGACCTCAGTCACCATACGGTTGTCGCGACCTGCCACCACCCCGGGAGCCTTTCTGCCCTTCTCTCTCAAGCAGCAAATCCAATGCCACAATTTCTGCTCTCTCCCGCTCATTCTCGGTTACACTAGCACACCCGAAGAAGGCCTCCACGTGAAACGCAGCTTCCGGTCTATGCTCCATTTCGCAAGAGCCGCTCCAGCTTGCTGTCGAAATTTCTCACATGTGGGTTTGCCTCCTCGGTTCGGTTAGACCAGAGCCATTGAGAGAGAGAGTTGTGTCAACTCCGTTCACTTCATTGGTCAGTTTTTTTTACAGCAATGGCGGATCATGGAGACCCTCAACAGTTCCAAACAAACTAAGCTACTACCCGTGTCGCCGTAGAGAAGCATTGTTTCATCAGCTCCTTACTGAGGTAATAACTTTAAAATCCGAATTACTTTTTAAACCTGTATTACAGACACATTTGAGCTGACGTTATTGAGCGTAAGGTTATAAAATTAACTAATTTTAATGTTTGAGGAAAACTAACTAACGTCAACAGTTAACACGTTAGCCTATTTTGGATCTTAAAACGATTACGTACAGTACAGTACTGTCGAAGTAAATTACTTTAAAACAAGATTGAATTTATTTGGGTTAAGTTAAATTTCAGGCAATGTTAGTATGATTTCATTGTAGACATTGTAGAAATTGGATGTACTGTAACAGTAATGTTAACAATAACCCAATAACATACCATATCAGATCATATTTTGTCAACTTGTAGTTGTTAATTGCAACATATTTGATGTTTTACATGAAGGGTATTTTATAAATGCTACTGAATACAATATCCTCACATCACTACGTTGCATATTTTCTTGTTGTTGACATCTCCTGTGAAAGTCCAATTACTCCTGCTCACATTGATTAACCATTTCTTCCTTCTCTCACTTTCTGCAGGGAAGCCAAACATCCTGACCCCCTTCTCTGAGCGGGCGGTACAACCCCATACCGCACATCTAACCATTGTACAAGAAGCTGGCTACAAGAAAGACATGAGCATATGCCCAATAAGTGCTTTTCCATTGCCTATTTGTTTACAGGAATAACTGAATGTCCATGCCTAAAAACAAAACAAAAAAATACTTAGCTTAATGCTGCCAATTAATACAGACACAAATCTTTATCATTATGTTGGCTGACACAATAAAAATTAAAAGTAACATATGTACTCTAGTCCTGTTAATGGTTTTACATAGACTGTGTTAAGTTGAAAAACTGCATCTGCATTTCAAATCGCATTAAGTTTAGTATATGATGATTTAACACCGAGAACTGTACAGTAAGTGCATTTGACTAATACTATGTACTCTTTTACTTTGCATTGATCCACCTGAAATTAATGCACTTGCTTTTTTATAGTCATTTTTTATTGTAAATTTAATGTGTTAAAGTATAACCCTCTGTGTGCCCTAGTACAATAAAGGTATACTTAATGAAGAACAGCCATTTACTGAACATAAATCGATAACATTTGCAATGCTGTCAAGTAACTTCTTTTTATTATAAATGACAGTACACTGATCATCATGTTTGCTGTACACTTGATTGCCCTCAACTGCTGTCAGTTATTTGATTAAAAGAACTTGAAGAGAATCTGAATGGATCAATATTTACTGATAATGTTTGTTGACATTATGTGAAAGTACAAATAGTAAACAAGATAACAGAGATGTTTCGAGGTATGATACAGTAAATAGTGTCATGGTTGGAGAAGCCCAACAGTTTCCTCCTGTCCTACAAAACAGAGAAACTGTACAAGAGGTTTATTAAAATGGAATTTAATGACAAATCATCATAATAACATCAGTTAAGTCGAGTCAACTCCCCAGGGTCAAGCGGACTCCAAATCTAAGGGTTACACTCAGTTTTATATCACACATGATGTCACTTTATGCCAACCCCTTGGGAGGGCTTTTCCCAAACTTCCCAATATAACTTATTTTATGACGTCAGCTGGTCACTCCCTTATGTTAATAATATGGGTTGACTTTTATAGACAATAGTGACACAGTTCCAGGACCTTATTAAAATGTCAGGCCCCTACCATTTAATACATTTGATGGTATTCCAAATACATTTCATTACAGCTTGATGCATTTTTTATACTATTCCATTACAAGATGTTCTTATATTAAATGATAATTATTCTGTCTACCATACTGATTGTCTGTGTGTGTGTGATCAAACATATTGATACATACAAATACAATGGCTTTCAAATGAAAATAATTCATTCTTATAAAAATACCACCACAATAGCTAGCTAAAGTAGCATCAATATGACTAATAGGCGAAAAAAAAATCTAACTTATCAATTTACAGCTTTAAATAGCTTTCAAATTATAGATCATACCAAAAATCGCTGTTGTTACAGCTGCTCCCATAGACTTCAATGTATTAAAATCATCCGCTTGGAACTGTTGAGAGACCCATGAACCACGTGACCGTACCACTTGACTGTAGCATTTCTTACCCTATATTGACGCAATTCTCTGACTCCTCTGACAACCACCGCAAATAGTTTTTTTGGGGGAAAAAATACGCTTTGGAATATTAAATTGTATGACTTCGACAATCGACTAGTGTGGACTTCACTGGAAAATGGGAAATAAACTGAGGTATGTACACAAACTTATTTGTTCAAACTCGCTGTGTTTATTATAAGGAATCAGTGCAAATGGATATGGACTAGTAATGACATTTTAAACATGTTTAGTGGCTCAAAGCATGCTTTTTAACTTGCCCCGTAAATGCGGAATGCTTGTCTATTGGCAGCAAAAGGTGAAAACACAGTTTTGGCAATACAGATTGAGTTATTAACGCTACGGACAGCACTTCCGATATGCATACAACAGAGCTACGTTTTGAAATTGCCCGGAATTCTCCTTTAAACAGGTAAAATACATGAAGCAACAAAATTACTATTCAACAGGCCTTATTATAAGGTTATTTACAACTATGTTTTAAAAAAGCTGTTTCTATAATTGTTTGGTAGACAATTATTTTAATATCTCAGGTCTGTCTAAGCAAGGTAAATAATACAATATTTTGCACCTTACTAAAGAAATGAGCATATATTTTGCACATGTGATAGCATACATTTAGGTCTGTTATGTGTTAAAATTGTCAATTTGAAATAAACAAAAATGTATACCGCACCCGCTGTGCCAATTCTCAGACCAATCTCCCGCTCCATTGTCCCCTCACTCGCTCACAAGACCCCAAGGTATTTGAACTCCTTCACTTGGGGTAAGGACTCATTCCCTACGTGGAGTAGGCACTCTACTGGTTTCCTTCTGAGAACCATGGCCTCAGATTTAGAGGTGCTGATCCTCATCCCAGCCACTTCACACTCTGCTGCGAACCAATCCAGTGAGTGCTGAAGGTCACAGGCCGATGATGCCATTAGGACCACATCATCCGCAAAAAGCAGCGATGAGATCCTTAGCCCACCGAACTGCAACCCATCCCCACCCCGACTACACCTCGATATCCTGTCCATAAATACTACAAACAGGATTGGTGACAAAGCGCAGCCCTGGCGGAGACCAGCCCTCACTGGAAACGAGTCCGACTTACTGCAGAGAACCCGGACACAGCTCTCGCTTTGGTCATACAGAGATTGGATGGCCCTAAGAAGAGACCCCCTCACCCCATACTCCCGCAGCAACTCCCACAGTATCTCCCGGGGGACTCGGTCATACGCCTTCTCCAGATCCACAAAACACGTGTAGACAGGATGGGCATACTCCCAGGCCCCCTCTAGGATCCTTGCGAGAGTAAAGAGCTGATCTGTTGTTTCACGACCAGGACGGAATACACATTGTTCCTCTTCAACCTGAGGTTCGACTATCGGTCCAACCCTCCTTTCCAGCACCTTAGAGTAGACTTTACCAGGGAGGCTGAGAAGTGTGATACCCCTGTAATTGGCACACACCCTCTGGTCCCCCTTTTTAAACAGGGGAACCAGCACCCCGGTCTGCCACTCCATTGGCACTGTCCCAAACTTCTACGCAATGTTGAAGAGGCGTGTCAACCAAGAAAGCCCCTTCACACCCAGAGCTTTCAGCATTTCTGGATGATCTCATCAATCCCTGGGGCTTTGCCACTGTAGAGTTGTTTTGCTACCTCAGTGAATTCCACCAGGGAAATTGACGATGATCCCCCATCATCCTCTAGCTCTGCCTCTAATATAGAATGCATATTAGTCGGATTCAGGAGTTCCTCAAATTTCTCATTCCACCGCCCTATTACCTCCTCCGTTGAGGTCAACGAAGTCCCATCCTTACTGTATACAGCTTGGATGGTTCCCCGCTTCCCCCTTCTGAGGTGGCGGACGGTTTTCCAGAAGCACTTTGGTGGCTGCAGCCCTTCGGGCCCTACGGTACCCTGCAACTGCCTCTGGAGTCCTCCGGGATAACATATCCCGGAAACACTCCTTCAGTCGGACGGCTTTCCTGACCACCGGTGTCCACCACGGTGTTCGTGGGTTACCGCCCCTTGAGGCACCCAAGACCCTAAGACCACAGCTTCCCACCGCAGCTTCAGCAATGGAGGTTTTGAAAATTGTCCACTCTGGTTCAATGCCCCCAGCCTCCACAGGGATGCACGAAAAGCTCAGCCAGAGGCGTGAGTTGAAAGTCTGTCGGACAGTGGCCTCCTCCAGACGTTCCCAATTCACCCGCACTACCGGTTTGGGTTTACCAGGTCTGTCCAGAGTCTTCACCCACCCCCAGAGTCTTCCCCCACACCCAACTCTGGGTCACAGATGGTGATCGGTTGACAGCTTCGCCCCTCTCTTCACCCGATTGTCCAGAACATACGGCCTTAGATCAGATGAAACGATTATGAAATCGATCCTTGACCTTTGACCTAGGGTGCTCTGGTACCAAGTACACTTATGAGCATCCCTATGTTCGAACATGGTGTTCATTATAAACATCCCATGACTAGCACAGAAGTCCAACAACAAACAACCACTCGGGATTAGATCAGGGAGGTCGTTCTTCCCAATCAAGCCTCTCCACGTGTCTCCATCATTGCCCACATGTGCGTTGAAGTCCCCCAGCAGAACTATGGAATCCCCAACTGGAGCCCCATGTAGGACTCCATTCAAGGTCTCCAAGAAGGCTGAATACTCTGAACTCCTGTTTGGTGCATATGCACAAACAACAGTCAGAGTTCCCCCCCCCACAACCCGCAGGCGCAGGGAGGCGACCCTCTCGTCCACTGGAGTAAAGTCCAACGTAACGGCGCTCAGCCGGGGACTTGTGAGTATCCCCACACCGGCCCGGCGCCTCACACCCTGGGCAACTCCGGAGAAGAAAAGAGTCCAACCCCTATCCAGGCGAATGGTTCCAGAACCGAGACTGTGCGTAGAGGTAAGCCCCACCAGATCATATTGGTAGCGCTCCACCTCCCGCACAGGTTCCGGCTCCTTCCCCCACAGAGAGGTGACGTTCCACGTCCCCAGAGCCAGCCTCTGCTGCCCAGGTCTGGTCCGTCGTGGCCCCTGACCTTCACTACCACTCATTTGGCAGCGCACCTGACCACAGCGGTTCCTCCCACAGGTGGTGGGCCCATGGAATGGAGAAGGAGGTGCCACGTTGCTTTTTCGGGCTGTGCCCGGCCGGCCTCCGTGGCAAACCCGGCCACCAGGCGCTCACTGACGAGCCCTCCATCCGCGCCTGGCTGTATATCGCACCGTTTTGAACAGTATATTGCACCGTTGTGACGAAAAGAGAGCTGAGCCAGAAGGCAAAGCTCTCGATCTACCGGGCAGTTTTTGTTCCTACCCTCACCTATGGTCATGAAGGCTGGGTCATGACCGAAAGAACGAGATCCAGGGTACAGGTGGCCGAAATGGGTTTCCTCAGGACGGTGGCTGGCGTCTCCCTTAGGGTGAGAAGCTCAGTCATCCGTGAGGATCTCAGTGTAGAGCCGCTGCTCTTTTGCGTCGAAAGGAGCCAGTTGGGGTGGTTTGGGCATCTGTTAAGGATGTCCCCCGGGCGCCTCTCTAGGGAGGTGTTCCAGGCACGTCCAGCTGGGAGGAGGCCTCGGGGAAGACCCAGGACTATGTGGTGGGATTATATCTCTAACCTGGTCTGGGAACGCCTCGGGATCTCCCAGTCGGAGCTAGTTAATGTGGCTCGGGAAAAGGAAGTTTGGGGTCCCCTGCTAGAGCTGCTGCCCCCGCGACCCGATCTCGGATAAGCGGATGAGGATGGATGGATTTTTTTTAAATTAAGTTATGGAAGTATTTGTTAGTCTGTTTATCCCATTTATCAATTAATCAAAGAAATAATTGACAGATTATCCAAATAATCATTAGTTGCAGCCCTAGTCCATACACACAATTATTTATAAATGAAAATCATGGAAATTGTCAGGCATGCCTAAACTTTAGCATATGACTGTATGTAAATCAGGTGACGCATTCAATGGGAAACAATATTTTGTCTTTAGGGGAAAGTGTAAAATCAGGAATTGTTGCAATAACATTGTAATAATCTTGATTTTTGGGTTACATAATTTCTCTACAATTCCACAGTAGATTTGGACAAATATGGTTTCCCATTGAATTTGTCACCTGATTCACATACTACAGATCCTCACTTTTCCATTGATGCCCCATTTAACTGGAAAAAGAAAAGATTTAACTGGTGGCGAATGTGGAGTCAAGTTCAGTGTCGTGCTCCTTTCCACATAGCCATCTTTAGTCATTTAGTTAAATGCATGTAAATGTCAAACATCCACTAATCAGTCCAACAACCTTGCCCATCTAAATTTAAGTAACTTAGAGGCAGTGAATTTCATAATGGTTAACGTGGCTAGAGATAGCTTACTCAAACAATGAAACTTGTCCCGCTCCTGAAACATGACCACGCAGTAGAATGGGAGAAGTGTGTGAAGGAGAATTTGAAAAGCTGGTGCCTCCAGCAGACACCACAGACAAACTGCTGAAGTAACATCGTTTTTATACTGGTAGTCTTTAAGTAAACACAGAGCAGCGAAATCAGAGCAAATCTGTAATGTAAATACATAAAAGTATCCACAAATTATATGGGTGAATGAAATGTAAGTTAATATTCATAATTATTAGCTCAACTGTAGTGTATTGCTTTTTTTATCCGAATTCATACATTTCTACTGAATGCATTAGTGTATTACTGAGTGACAACTTTTTTTCTCATCTGGAAATAATCGTTTGACAAAAAAATGTATTAAGCCAAAGCAATTCTATTTCAAATGTTAAAAAGAGGTGTTGAAAAAAAACAGTTAATTTGTGATCACAGTAATCACAGTATCTTACGTAAGTAGTGGTCCCAACCTGCGGTTTTGGACACCTGAACTTGGACCAACAAGCTTGTCTTCTATCTAATTATTTCATATAGTTTCTGTATTCATTTGTAATCCACTGTCATAAGAACCTGCTGAATAAATTGAGAACCTCTGGTATACAAAATACAACTGACATATTTGTCATTCTTACTCAGGAAATCGGATATGAATGAGCATTATTGTTCTTCTGAAATACATAAAGAAAATCCATTTTTGTACACATTTTCCAACCTTTTAAAAGAAATATTGAGAAGTATCATTAGTCTTTAGAAGCTACAATATAAATAGTGATATTCATTTTGGGCCATATTGCTCAGCCCTAGTTCAAACCACCGTTATGACCAGATTAAGCTTTTCATGTTTTTAAAAATGGCAAAAAACTGGCAAAAAAACTGGTTTAATGTATCCAAGAAACGCTTGAAAAAAATACTAATAAAGTCCAAATTTGAAAATAAATAAAACCCTAAAACCAGACGCCCTGCATGATTCACACAATTTTCAAACTCATCAAACCGTTTAGTGACCCCTCACACTCTGTAGATGGTGGCATTATCATCCTCGATGACACCACCTCAGGATAGAGATGTTTCACCATGGGATAAAGGTGATCACTCAGAGTAACTGTAATGATCTCTTCTTAGGAGACAAATGGACCCAAACCATAACAGGAAAATGTGCTCCACAGAATCTGCATTCATTATGTTCCTCCACTCATTTATTCAGGTTTTATGCTGTAGTTTGTCACCCATCTGTACCACAGCTCAGAGATGTTCTTAGGCACAATGCATTGCAAGGTGTCTCGACACAATGTAAACATGGTCTATTGGCGTTACACCACCCCTGGAATGTCTTATTGCTTTTAGAAACTGCTTTATCGAAGTAATTAGAGCATTTAACATGGATTTGTCATAGCAATTTTATACAGTCTTGTATAACACCAGCTATCAGCCAATCAGCATTCCGGATGGTAATCACCAGTTTTGTAAAAGACTATAATACGGAGTAATTTTCTGAAGTTTAAAATTGTTTAATGCAGAGATGAACTAATTTTCTAATAAGTGTTAACACATTTTTCATAGAACATTTTTCATAGAACTATCAATACATTAGAAAATAAAAAAATGTATTTGTGGTGCTCCGGTAATTTCTCTGGCTCTCTTTCCTCAGGTGATTGAGAACTGTCCAGTGACGGGGATCCAGGTGAGCACAGATGACCTGGGAGTGAAGAGGGTCAAGGCTGTGGAGACAGCCTACGGAACCATCCAGACCCCAGTGGTCGTGAACTGTGCAGGTCTGTCCGTCCAACAGAGGGTTTCTCAATCTTTTATTGTTAGTGTACCCTGAATCTAATTTGTCTTAGTCCAGAGAACCTCTAAAGTTCCCCAATGTGCATTTTATCAGTAGGCAAAGGCACAGGAGCAGGTACAGATGTCTCTCATCTAACGTTGTTAGTAAATCGCGATACACACAGGTTCAGCATGGTGTGAGTAAAAACAAAAGTACAATTAGTGGCCACCAGGTGCCATTGTTGAGCACGTCAATTATTTCAAAGCTGTTTTCGTCTCACTTCAGCCATTTAGAATTTGACTTGCTTAACGTAGTGTATTTCTTTATCATTAAAACAACTCAATTGTGAAGTTACAGCTGTAACAATTCAACTACTTTCCTACAAACTTTGTAAAAACTGTAAAACTTGTATATGGAGTAATGATTCTCTACACTGTGGGCAAAATATTCACTACATCGGGCTGCCCAAACTTTTTCGGCTAGCAAGCTACTTTTAAAATGACCGGGTCAAAATGATCTAACTACATTAATAAATGCTAAACATACATTTATTTATTTCTACTGAGTACCTTACTCTGATGACTTGCAGTGAATGGAGTCACACAGGGATGCATAGTTCGGACAGTAGCTGCTGGTAGCTAGTCTCAAGCAGGCTTCCAAATGATCATCAGTCATGGTGGAACAGTATTTGGACTTTATATTCTTCATGTAGGTAAAGGATGACTCGCATAAATAAGTAGAGTCAAATAATGCAGTCAAGGAGGTAGCACATTTCCTCATGTTTGAATACTTTTGTCTGTAAGTTCCAAAATTGACCATGAGCCCTGGACTTAAGCTCAATATCAGCTTTTACTGTCAAAATCACATCCTCCACTGCAGACAAGTTCAGGTGAAACACTGCTGCAATTTTTGATGCGAGTAAATCTACCTTAACATCATCCATGAATGGTTAGCACATAAATGAAGCGATTCACGCACTGTGAAGTTGCGCACACGTCTTCCGTTGCCTCTCCAGCTCTGTTGCGATGTTTCAGAAAGTTCCCCAAATCATGAAGCTGCAGCTTTGACGTTATAGCATTTTTCATTTGAAAGCGTTTACTGAGGTGATCATAATGACCATAATCTTTTTCTTTTCCTTGCAGCTCTAAATTAAGCTCATTCAACTTATTGGTCAGATTGGTTAAAAATGTCAAGTCTAGTAGCCACTTACTGTCATTAAGTTGTATTCTGGATGTTTACTGACAAGGAGAAAGTCCTATATCTTTAGACAGAGTTCTCAAAATGTCTGCAGGACATTCCTCCTACTAAGCCATTTCATGTCAGTGTGTAGCAGGATCATTGCCACTACCATTTATCTCTTTAATGTAGGGCTGGGCACCGAACATCGATACTTTTATGGCACCGACCGAAATAAGTCGATACTATCGAGTATCGAAAAAGTATTTATTTTTCGGTGCCAATTTTCGGTTCCAAAGCGTCTATGGTCCAATAATCATTTAGCATGCTTGCGTAAAATGACAAAGTCACCGGCGATTGGCTGTCTAACGCAACTTAAAACACTTCATGTGAAAGAGATGACATCACCACCACGCAAAGGATTTCTGAAGATACTTGCAGTCGTATACAGTTTATAACGTTAATTTTTGACCAGGCAGCATCTTTGTTTTTCCAACAAATTTTGGAAATACTTGACAGATAAGTGTAATTTCACTACTTAAACCGAACACATAGGTTTACTACTGCCGTTGTTGCGCTCATTTCGATCGACAATCGAAACTCAATTATTTTCCCTGTAACGTTGACTACTGTATGTATGTTAGCTTGTGCTGCTAGTCGGTTGCTCTAGTTAGCTCTGTCTATTTCCCCCTTC
>JACXGM010039509.1:0-10556 GCA_016801145.1 Umbra pygmaea
CTAATCCTAACCTTAACCATTCCCCTTATGTTAAACCTAACCTTAACCATTACCCTAAAACATATTCTAAACTTACCCCTACCCTTAAAATACACAATTAGTTGCTTATCAACAGATGGTTTGTTGATAGTTTGTTGATAGTCATATCATCAACAAACTATCTGTAGAGCACATACAGATGGAATGTCAGACTTTCCAAATAGAGTGTAACCTGTGTTTACAATTTAGTATAAAATAGAAAGGTCCTTGGAGCATTTGGTAAATATATTCAATGTCATATTCTATCTTTAGTTAACAGAAGTGTAGTTGATGTGTAACAATTAGTTGTTAAGGTTTACAGTAGCATAGAGCCCTGTATTGCACTGCTGGTTTGCTTCTAAAGCTAAGCAGGGTTGGGCCTGGTTAGTCCCTGGATGGGAGACCAGTGCTGCTGGAAGTGGTGTTGGAGGGCCAGTAGGGGGCACTCTTCCCTTTGGTCTAAAGATCATTCCCAATGCCCCAGGGTAGTGATGGGGACATCTGCCCTGTTTAGGGTGCCGTCTTTCGGATGGGACGTTAAACGGGTGTCCTGACTCTCTGTGGTCAGTAAAAATCCCATGGCACTTATCGTAAGAGTAGGGGTGTTAACCCCGGTGTCATGGCCAAATTCCCAACCAGGCCTCACCTCAATCATGGCCACCTAATAATCCCCCTCCTTCCTAATTAGCATATATAACTACTCACCTCTCCACCTGATAGCTGATGTGTGGTGAGTGTTCTGGCGCAAAATGGCTGCCGTGCATCACCCAGGTGGGTGCTACACATTGGTGGTGGATGAGGTGGGATTTCCCCCTCACATTGTGAAAAGCGCTTTGAGTTCCTTGGAAGAAAAGCGCTATATAAGTTGAATGCATTTTACCCAAGATATTTGAGATTTGTTTAGCGATTCTAAAATAGTGATTGATTAATACACATTATGGTAAATTATGTGATCACCTTGCTGGTGTTCTAGATTCTTTAAGACTAGTCAGGATTCTGGTCGGGGGACTCAGGGGGGTGGTCCTTAATTTTCTAAACCCCAATCATAAGCTACCAAGGGGTATGATAGAGTAAGAGATGATTTTAAGGTTCAGGAAAGAATATAAAACAAATTCTCCAAATGAGTAATTAAGTCATTCTTGCGAAAGGGGAACCTTTGTTTGAATCATCAGTGAAAATGGGACGGGACTTTTGTGAATGCAACGGCAGTGGTAATACTTTAGTTTCCCATCTCTGAACTAATTGGTAAGGTATAACACATTCAACACGTAGATAATATTATATGTTAGTGGTGTGCAAAATTCAGATGTATTCTTGAACTTATCAAATTGGGAATCACCAGATCGGGGATTTGGAATTATTCAGTATTACAGAATTATTGGACTTGGTAAGGAAATTGCCTCCCCGAGTCCCTAGACCACAACCTGCCTGGGGGAAAACAGTGGATGGTCTAACTGCGGACGCGATTTCCCTACAATTGAACAAATTCTGTTTACAAGACTGGTTCCTCCCTGTAACAGCAAAAAGGTGCATATTGAGTCTGCTGTTATTCTGGGTGAAAGGGTCCCATCCCTAAGACTATTGATTGATGCATTATTCACACCTAATTATAGGATTGGAAAATATTTTTCTATGCATAAATTACAACAGCTAGAACATTATGTGTGAGTAAACATTATATATAGTTGAAAGTTTAAATGTGCTGAATTTACCTCTCCAGTTTTCAGGAATTTCTCTGGTAATCTCTCAGAAGGACTGTTGGCTTAGCAGAAGCTTTCGTGCCTGTGAAACAACACGCACCGTATTTTTCATCCCCTTTTCGCAGGTTTTGGCTGTTTAAATCTGAAGAGTAGGAAGGTCTCATAGTAGGTTTTAACAGTCTAATTGGGGAGAGCAAGGAAATCTCTCAAGTTAGGTTTTATTTTGTTTAAACAGGGAGAGTAGAGAATCTCTTACGTTGGGCTTTATTTTATAATCGTTTTGATTTGGGTTCATTATTATGGTCACAAAACCTGATTACAACTGGTTTGGTTTTAAAGGGCTGGTCAATGTCTGGTTGATGGTCTTATTTGGGTGATAACATATTGGAAGATCATTATTAATGATGTTTGTTGTTTCAAATGGTTGTTATTAATTGTGATAAAGGAGTGGTGACAACTGCAAATTTTGAATAGTTAATAAATCTAATGCCTTGTGAAACACCGTTTTCATTTGATCTTCATTTCCTATTAAAGGTTGGAAGAGAATTGCATTAGTCATTGGTCGGGTAAGGGAACAGAGATTTATTTGTTCCTATCAGCATCTAATTAGATTCTTGTCAAATATAACATTAACATATATTTGATTTCGGCACCAATTTTACTTGTCTGTACCACGGGCAGTAATTTAAGATCATTCAAGTACCGTGGCCTGCAAAAGTGTATAAATCAAGCATTGATAAATCTTATATGTGCGTTGCATTAATCCAATATTGGAAAGACTTTACCATAATTATACCTGAGCTAGTGGGGAGCTATAGGATAATAATCCCCCACAAAACTCTCTCTTTTTCTAGCTAAGGAGAACAAACCTTAGTTGAGAGAGTGTGTGTGAGTTTCTTATCTAGTTTCTTATAGGACAGGCGTCTATCACACTTGACCGTTCTCTGGGTAAAAGGGGCCATGGGTTACATAAAGCCAAATTAATTTCTGGCAGCTGCGCTTTCGAGTCTTTTTTGAGGGACTCAGATCTACACTGCATGCAGCACTTTATTGTCCAGATTATATGAATAATAATTCATGGATAATGATTGTTACTGGCCCTTCATTAGCATTACTTAACATTTGTAACGCATTACCTAAAAGATATCTGGGGCATTTAATAGTGTTGTCACAATCTACGGTGTTGATTGAAGACAGGGTAGCAGGTGCGCGTCAAGGTATTCAATACTATTATGTTACCAACGGTGCTCTTGGAAGGGAGGTAAATTAGATAGAATAGAGAACAATCATGCCAAGTAGGCACAAAGATTCGGAACCAAGTCACTCAGGCTGGATTTTTGTAATTATAAAAAACCTTTATTCACGTTATTCAGGTTTCACCCTGAAGAAGGCGCAAGCCGAAACGCGTCGTGAATAAAGGTTTTTTATAATTACAAAAATCCAGCCTGAGTGACTTGGTTCCGAATCTTTGTGCCAACTTGGCATGATTGTTCTCTATTCTATCTACGGTGTTGATTGTTCGTTTGTTAGTGGTGTGCACGAAGAGAGACCAAAGCAAGGAGTGGAATTCTTCAGGTTTATTATGAACTAAAATAAATGTACTTTAAATGGTTGTTGACTGCTACTGCTGAACGGGCTGTATACCAGCAGCACAACAACGATATCAATACTGTTTATTATGCTCTGACGCATTGGTGCGTTAACAGAATTACAGTTGTACACCTATCTGAAATATACACAATATAAACTACTTATGATAAGTGGAGAAGGCACAATGAGTAGCAAATATCCTAAAGAGCAGGAGAGAAATCCAGGGTTAAGACCCAAAATGAAATGTAAGCACCCTCTGGAACCTTTATTTAACCAGGTAAGTTGACTAAGAACAATTTCATATTTACAGCAACGACCTGGGAGCAATTAGGGTAAAGTGTCTTGCCCAAGGACACAACAACATTTGGCTCAGTCGGGAATCAAACTGGCAACCTTCTGACTACAAGTCTGACTCCCTACCCACTGAGCCATCTGCGCCCCTAATCTTCATCTGGTGTGAACGATTTAGATACATACAGTAAATCCAGCCATGTACTTAACCCCAGTGTGTTACATTCCTCTTCCCTGAGAACTACAGCTTCCCTATCAAAGACTGCTCATGTGACTGCACAATTCCCATAACTCGGACTCAATCACTCAAATTCTTTTCACCTGCTTCACTCCACACTCCATATATTCCAGCACTTCCCAGTTCCTCTTAGCGAGGTATTGTAAGTACTACACCCTTCTTTACTGAGCGTTTGAAAAAATCTGATTGCCTATACCTGACCTGAATATATTTCTGATTCTGCGTTTATGAATTTTGGATTACCTTTCTGTGCCTTTGCCTTGTTCTTGAATACCTGTCTCTGTACCTGCCTGTCTGAGAACCTGAGTACCTGTATCTACCCTGTCTAATCCAAGTGGTGTGTGTTGGTTCCTGGAGGAATAACGGTTTACAGCCTGCCTCATTCCTATTTGCTTTGCTCCGTCCTACTCAACTCTCAATAAATACATTACTGGTTTTAGATAATCTTGCCTGAGTCCTGTCGTTACAGCATACCTCGCCTAATGACTGCTACTCCTTCACGGAGGAAGATTGGGGCTCAGGTTGTACTGGCCTTCTGGGAGGACGGCGACTATGTCCTCCCTCGTAGAGTCTTCGAGGCTCCTGCCCATTTCGAAACTCCCAAAATGGCCTCACGCCTGAGTCTCCAGAGGACTACCAGCCCCTATTCCAAGATGGCTACCAGCCCAAGTTCCAAGATGGCCGATCCCAAGATGGCCACCGGCCTCAGTTCCAAGATGGCTACCAGCCCCAGTTCCAAGATGGCCAAACCCAAGATGGCCACCGGCCTCAGTTCCAAGATGGCTACCAGCCCCAGTTCTAAGATGGCCGATCCCAAGATGGCCACCGGCCTCAGTTCCAAGATGGCTACCAGCCCCAGTTCCAAGATGGCCGATCCCAAGATGGCCACCGGCCTCAGTTCAAAGATGGCTACCAGCCCCAGTCCCAAGATGGCCGATCCCAAGATGGCCACCGGCCTTTGTTTCAAGATGGCTACCAGCCATCGCTCCCGCTCCGCCTCAGGCCACCAGAGGACACTCCCGCTCTGCCTTGGCCACCAGAGGACACTCCCTCCACCACCATCGGCCGAGCCTGAGCCTTGCCTAAGCCCCGAGCCTGAGCCTTGCCTTGTCCCCGAGCCTGAGCCTTGCCTTGTCCCCGGGCCTGAGCCTTGCCTTGTCCCTGAGCCTTGCCTTGTCCCCGTGCCTGAGCCTTGTCCCCGCGCCTGAGCCTTGCCTTGTCCCCGAGCCTGAGCCTTGCCTTATCCCCGAGCCTGAGCCTTGCCTTGTCCTCGACCCTGGGCCTGCCCTGCTCCATTGGCCTGCCCTGCTCCCTGGGCCTGTCCTGCTCCCAGTGCAATTGTCTACACCTGTCCCTAATCCTTTGTCTGCCCCTATCCCTGTGCCAGTGCTTGTCCTGTTCACTGAGCCTTCCCAGGTCTCTGAGCCTGCCCCGGTTCCTGTGTCCACCCCTGTCCCCGTGCCAGTGTCCGCCCCTGTCCCCGTGTCTGCCCCTGTCCCTGTGCCAGTGTCCGCCCCTGTCCCCGTGCCAGTGTCCACCCCTGTCCCTGTGCCAGTGTCTGCCCCTATCCCCGTGCCATGGCCTGCCCTTGTCCCCGAGCCTGCCCTTGTCCCCGAGCCGACCATTCTCCCTGAGCCAGCCCAAATGCCCCTGCATTTTCCTTCTCCTGTTCCTTTGCCTGTGCCTGTGCCAGAGTTGTCCCCAGTCCCCGTGCCCTTGTCAGCCCCGGTCCCTGCTGTCTCTCTGTCTAGGTCTGTCTTTGTTTCTGTGACTGTCCAGGTTCCTGTACCTGCTTCTGTTCCGGTGCCTGTGATCACTCCACCTGCCTGGTTTTCCCCGCCGCTGTCTCCGCTGTCTGGCCCACCACCTCTGCCTCTGCTGTTTGGCCCGCCGCCGCTGCCTCCGCCGTCTGGCCCGCCGCTGCTGTCTCCGCCATCCGGCCCGTCACTGCTGCCTCCGCCGTCCGGCCGTCCGGTGCTGCCTCCGCCCTCCGGCCCACCATTGCTGCTTCGACCCTCCGGTCCGCTGCTGCTGCCTCCATCCTCCGGCCCGTCGGAGCTCCCTCCACCTGCCTGGTCTGCTCTTCTGCTTCGCCCTGGAGTGCCTCTGCCGGCCTGGTTTCCGCCGCTACAGTCCCCTGCGGCGTGCATGGGTCTTCTGCCGCCTAGTGTCCTGTGGCGTGTTCGCTGTTTGGCGTCTCGGGAGCTGCACCTTGGGGGGGGGGTTCTGTAACGTTCCTCTTACCTGAGAACTACAGCTTCCCTATCAAAGACTGCTCAGAACTACAATTCCCATAACTCTGACTCAATCACCCAAATTCTATTCACCTGCTTCACTGCACACTCCATATATTCCAGCACTTCCCAGTTCCTCTTTGCGAGGTATTGTAAGTACTACACCCTTCTTTACTGAGCGTTTGAAAAAATCTGATTGCCTATACCTGACCTGAATATATTTCTGATTCTTTCAAAGTCCAGACCTGAATCCAATCGAGAGTCTGTGGAAAGAACAGAAAACTGCTGTTCACAAATGTACAAGAATTTCAGTCTCTCGATGTGCAAAACTGATAGAGACATACCCCAAGCGACTTACAGCTGTAATTGCAGCAAAAGGTGGCGCTACAAAGTATTAACTTAAGGGGGCTGAACATTTTTGAAATATCCAATAAATTTAGTTCAACTTAATGATTGTGTCCCACATGTTGTTGATTCTTCACAAAACATTACAGTTTCATATCTTTATGTTTGAAGCCTGAAATGTGGCAAAAGGTCGAAAAGTTCAAGGGGGCCAAATACTTTCGCAAGACACTGTAATAGGAATAGATTGGAGTTAATCCTCCATTCCAAACCTGTTTTCAAAAATAAGCTGTCCCCCAGGAGTTGGCATACCAGTACATTTTGCTAACATTTCAAGAGACTAACTGTATTTGGGGCAACCACAAATTCTGATCTTTTTGTTTATTTAGCTGTATTTACACCTTGCTAAGAACCTTTCGCAACTCCTGGTGAAAAGTCTTTATCTCATAATGAATTTGGATGTCTGTAAGGTCAATGCAAAAAGATCTGCGAGGTGTTATTCTGGACTATGATCTCTCTTGATGAACATATACATATTTCAAGAACAGTCTTTTTTCATCTCCGGATCATCGCTAAAATCATAAACTTTCTATCAAATAATGTTGCCACATAACTAATACTTGCATTTGTTACTTCTAGACTTTTATGATTTTTGCAATGCATTTATCTCTTCTTCAGGCTAACTTATTAAGTCACTAAACAAATGTCAATTAGTGCAGAATGCGGCTGCTAGAATTCTAAGTAGAACAAAAAGTTTTGATCACCCCAGTGCTAGCCTCAATACTGGGTGCCAGTAAAGACTAGAGCAGATTTTAAGGTCTTGCTATTAACCTACAAAGTATTACATGGACTTGCACCTGGACATCTATCTGAATTGGTCCTGCCGTACCAGCCGCGGTCGGTGGATCTTAATTGGGGAGGACGGGATCGTTGCGCACCATTCCATTCACTCCGGTTCCGAGCGTAAAACGAGCCCGTCCTCCCCAATTAAGATCCACCGACCGCGGCTGTGCCGTACATACCTGCAAATACACCATGGTCACAACATGCAGGCCTCCTTATTGAACCTAGAATTTTATAACAAACAGCTAATGGTAGTTTCAACTAGGTAGACTGTGGCATTGCCTCCCATCGGCCTGCGTCACCTTTGTTTTTGGGCAAAGAATTGAACCAGAACACACCGCTCTGACCATGGCCGACAGCCAAGCACCACCAATGTTGTGCGCATGCATGGAGATAACTCTCCATACCAGCAGGCTGAGGTATTCTGTACTCTTCGATCATAAAAGGAGACACCGGAAGCTTGGCAGCAATGCAGATATATAAATCATTGTTGTGTGATTGTTGTGATACCGGGGCAAGACAATTTTAACACTGGTCGTAATTTGGATCACACTCATCGAGAGCAAGGTCTGACGAAGACTTGCAAATGGTACTGGCGTTGGGGTCTTTTGTTGGTCAAAGAGCAAAAGAAGAAGCGGAGGCGACAAATATGAAGAAACCGTACCAGATGGGTCAAATCATGGATTTTACAGCGGCAGACTCAAGGGGCTGTGTCATGAGCTCGAGTTGACTGAAACATCAGATTTTAAACATTTCGCTCTGCTCTTTCCCACTCAGTTCCACACACTGAAGCAACTTCTGTTTGGAAATTTCAGAATAATTAAATATATTTTGTGGATTGTACGCCAAATATTGCAGAGACTGGTTTAAGATAGACAAAATGCTTTATCAGAAGTTAATACTTAATGTATGAATAAAGGGGGTTAGTTAAGGAATGCAGGATGCTTTGAGGTTCAACGCAGGTGGTCAACTGTGTTAAAATGCTAATTGTATTGGGGGAAGCAACAAGAGACTTACATTATTTACTATAGCCGCTTCCTGTGAAGTCAAGTTGGGCAGCAGGCTAGAGAAAAAGTGTATCCCTTTATCAACATATACAGTGCCTTGCGAAAGTATTCGGCCTCCTTGAACTTTTCAACCTTATGCCACATTTCAGGCTTCAAACATAAAGATATGAAACAGTAATTTTTTGTGAAGAATCAACAACAAGTGGGACACAATCATGAAGTGGAACGAAATTTTTTGGATATTTCAAACTTTATTAACAAATAAAACACAGAGAAATTGGGTGTGCAAAATATAATATAATGTATTACATGCTTCAGTGTATTTAAAAAATACTGTGTCATACACACAAATATACACTTACCTAAAGGATTATTAGGAACACCATACTAATACTGTGTTTGACCCCCTTTCGCCTTCAGAACTGCCTTAATTCTGTGGCATTGATTCAACAAGGTGCTGAAAGCATACTTTAGAAATGTTGGCCCATATTGATAGGATAGCATCTTGCAGTTGATGGAGATTTTTGGAATGCACATCCAGGGCATGAAGCTCCCGTTCCACCACATCCCAAAGATGCTCTATTGGGTTGAGATCTGGTGAATGTGGGGGCCATTTTAGTACAGTGAACATATTGTCATGTTAAAGAAACCAATTTGAAATGATTCGAGCTTTGTGACATGGTGCATTATCCTCCTTGACGAAGCCGTCAGAGGATGGGTACATGGTGGCCATAAAGGGATGGACATGGTCAGAAACAATCCTCAGGTAGGTTGTGGCATTTAAACAATGCCCAATTGGCACTAAGGGGCTTAAAGTGTGCCAAGAAAACATCCCCCAAACCATTACACCACCACCAGCCTGCACAGTGGGAACAAGGCATGATGGATCCATGTTCTCATTCTGTTCACGCCAAATTTTGACTCTACCATCTGAATGTCTCAACAGAAATCGAGACTCATCAGACCAGGCAAAATTTTTCCAGTCTTCAACTACCTAATTTTGGTGTGATCTTGCAAATTGTAGCCTCTTTTTCCTATTTGTAGTGGAGATGAGTGGTACCCAATGGGGTCCTCTGCTTTTGTAGCCCATCCGCCTCAAGGTTGTGCGTGTTGTGGCTTAACAAATGCTTTGCTGCATACCTCGGTTGTAATGAGTGTTTCAGTCAAAGTTACCCTTCTATCAGCTTGAAGCAGTCAGCCCATTCTCCTCTGACCTCTAGCATCAACAAGGCATTTTCGCCCACAGAACTGCCACATACTGGATGTTTTTCCCTTTTCACACCATTCTTTGTAAACCCTAGAAATGGTTATGTGTGAAAATCCCAGTAACTGAGCAGATTGTGAAATACTCAGACCGGCCCATCTGGCACCAACAACCATGACACACTCAAAATTGCTTAAATCACCTTTCTTTCCCATTCTGACTTTCAGTTTGGAGTTCAGGAGATTGTCTTGACCAGGACCACACCCCTAAATGCCTTGAAGCAACTGCCATGTGATTGGTTGAGTAGATAATTGCATTAAGGAGAAATTGAACGCGTGTTCCTAATAATCCTTTAGGTGAGTATATTTTGTGTCATGACAGTATATTTTCTTCATTTTCTGCCACTAATCTTGCCTTGTCGGCAGCTCCACAACTCCTTGAACAGATCTGTGGGATGGCGAAGGGTAGGCACATAGTTGATCCATCCACGTCGCACAGCCGCTGGCAGTGATGATGCTTTAACAACCACTTGAGATGGGGCCTAGTTTACTATAGTACAGGCTTCGTCCATTTGGCTGGAAGACAAGTATCAATCTGCATTCTACACTGAGATACTGCTGATTTATGGAATGCCCCATCTAATCAGGGTTAAAAATTAACATTTTCATCCACCAGCCAAACGGCAAGTGAATGTTCAAATTCCAGCCACTCAATAGATAACTATTACCAGCCATTTAATAGATAACTATTGTTTTTTGGATGGTGAGTGAAGCACATCTACCAGCCAGCTGCATATTTTTCCAGCATTTGCCTGGTATTTGGTGCTAATTTTGAACCCTGCATCTAATCTCTCTGGTGTGCTGTTGAATCATAGGACAATGTCCTAGGATGACCTGAGTCATTAGACCACAATCTGGACCTGTCTACAGTGGGCAGTGGTTCTAAATTTTTTTGGGCCAGTGCCCCCTATCCATTACTCAGGTCATCACCACAGGCTCAGCATAATACTGTAACAAACACACAGAACAACTCATCACCACAGCCACGGCGTCATAGTGTAGCCAACACACAGAACAACTCATCACCACA
>JACXGM010039510.1:0-10556 GCA_016801145.1 Umbra pygmaea
TTATTATTATTATTATTATTATTACTATTATTATTATTACTATTGTCATTACTATTTTAAAATTCTTATATTGTTGTAATTCTTGTTTTTAAGCCCACTGCATAGAATCGCCGAGCCATGTCAAAAAGAATTTCTCTGCATAGGATGATGTATGTTATTCAATGCATATGATAAATAAACCACTTTGACTTTGACTTTATCATTTCAAAGTGGTTTCTTGAACATGACAATGAGTTCACTGTACTAAAATGGCCCCCACAGTCACCAGATCTCCACCCAATAGAGCATCTTTCGGATGTGGTGGAACGGGAGCTTCGTGCCCTAGATGTGCATCCCACAAATCTCCATCAACTGCAAGATAATATCCTATCAATACAGGCAAACATTTCTAAAGAATGCTTTCAGCACCTTGTTGAATCAATGCCACGTAGAATTAAGGCAGTTATGAAGGTGAAAGGCGGTCAAACACAGTATTAGTATATGGTGTTCCTAATAATCCTTTAGGTGAGTATACATCCATCAGAATTTCACGTTGCATCAACACATCCATTTCCATTTAAGTCATTTAACAGATGCTCTTATCCAGAGCGAATCACAGTTACTACAGGAACATTCTACTGGAGCAACTTAGGGTAAAGTGCCTTGACCAAGGACATAACGACATTTGGCACAGTTGGGAAATAAACTGGCAAACGTTTGACTTTCAGTCTGACTCCCTAACTACTGAGCCATCTGTGTCACATCCGAGATACCAAGTTACTATACACTATAGAGAAGTACCCACAAGAATGGCCTTATGGCAAAAAACTCTGTGCATCTGTCTTACTCACATAGACACACATACCATTTGACAGTATTTCTATGTACACATTATCACAAGCCATATGCAAAAATGATGGAATGATAGAGCATTCTGTATTATCATGTAAGCCTATCATAGCCTAGAATGTCAGAGAAGGGGCCATTTAGGGATGCACTACAAAATGTGTTCTAAATAACGACTGCCAATAGATACTACAACTGTTTATCGCAACTGTTTTGCATAATGAACACACCGCCCCGTTTGCAACTCTACTCACGTGCATATGCTGTTTGTAGACTTTAGCTCAGCATTCAACATGATCAGCCCCCAGGATTAGGTAAGCAAACAGGGGCCCTTGGGCATTAGTACCCCCCTGTGTAACTGGCTACTGGACCTTCTAACAGAAAGAAGTCAGTCGGTGAGGCATGGAAATATTTACTCCAGCGTCATCTCCCTGAGGACAGTCTCGCTACAGGCTGTGTCCTGAGTATTATAATAATATAATAACAATAATAACATTAATAATAATATAAAATAAAAATTTTATTAGTACCCCCCGTGTAACTGGCTACTGGACCTTCTAACAGAAAGTCAGTCGGTGAGGGATGGAAATATTTATTCCAGTGTGTCCTGAGTATAATAATAATATAATAATAATAATATTATAAAATATTTACTCCAGCGTCATCTCTCTGAGCATCATCTCCTCACAGGGCTGTGTCCTGAGTATAATAATAATATAATAATATAATAATAACATAATAAAATATTTACTCCAGTGTCATCTCCCTGAGCATCATCTCCCCACAGGGCTGTGTCCTGAGTATAATAATAATAATAATAACATAATAAAATATTTACTCCAGTGTCATCTCCCTGAGCATCATCTCCCCACAGGGCTGTGTCCTGAGTATTATAATAATATAATAATAATAATAATAATAATAATAAAATATTTACTCCAGCGTCATCTCCCTGAGCATCATCTCCCCACAGGGCGGTGTCCTGAGTATAATAATAATATAATAATAATAATAACAATAAAATATTTACTCCAGCGTCATCTCCCTGAGCATCATCGCCCCACAGGGCTGTGTCCTGAGTATAATAATAATATCATAATAATAATAACAATAAAATATTTACTCCAGCGTCATCTCCCTGATCATCATCTCCCCACAGGGCGGTGTCCTGAGTATAATAATAATAATAATAACATAATAAAATATTTACTCCAGCGTCATCTCTCTGAGCATCATCTCCTCACAGGGCTGTGTCCTGAGTATAATAATAATAATAATAACATAATAAAATATTTACTCCAGCGTCATCTCCCTGAGCACCGTCTCCCCACAGGGCTGTGTCCTGAGTATAATAATAATATAATAATAATAACATAATAAAATATTTACTCCAGCGTCATCTCCCTGAGCATCATCTCCCCACAGGGCTGTGTCCTGAGTATTATAATAATATAATAAAATATTTAATCCAGCGTCATCTCCCAGAGCCCCGTCTCCCCACACTCTGTATCAATATCGGCCCAAATTGAATTTCTAATAAAATGCACTATGCGCGGCCAGACCTCTGAAGTAAAGAAAAACACATTCAGGTAGTTATTTTCAGAATAACAACTTTTATAACCAATTACGCATTTGAGTAGGAGGGGCGAAGATTTCAACAGGAAATTATCTATTTTTCGTCTATACAAAATCTTACATATACATTTTCACACCATTTACAAACTCCATACTACGCTAATACACTTCTGCAGGAATTGAGCTCAGCTTTTTATGAAGCAGTAGAATGCGGCGAAACAACCTTATATTTTTCAGTTAAACAATTATAAATGAGCCATCGCAAAAATAGTCTGGTGAGTTTTCCTTATTTGTCTAGTTTGACTTTAAAACCAGTTTGTTAAAGCCTCAAGTCTTAAGAGATTGTTTAAAAACGGTGTAATCATGATCTTATTTTGTTATAATTTATCTTTCGTTTTATGCTCATATTAAACTTTAATAAAATTAAATGTTTAATAGGAACAATCAAAAATGAATGTTTGCCATTTTTCTACGAGTTTGTTTTTAAAAAATATTGTGGATTGCGGTGTACAAGTGTGTCTGCGTGACGGTGTCGTATAGTGATTTTTTTGCCGTGCCTGATGTGAATCCAGCATTACAGGTATTACAGGAAATTCTGAGTCACAATAAATTACTGGATAAAGTGATTGAAGAAAACATAGCTCAGGTAAGCAGAGAAGTTTTGCATGGCGATCAGCGAGTTTACAGGTCTTTTCGAGATGGTGAAAATCATAAAACAAATAGCTTTCTAGTGGTTGATAAGTTCAGAATTTCCATTAAACTTTATATTGACCAGTTTGAGGTTTGTAAAGGATAGGCTTTGTGGGGTATACTGGGTCTTGGACAATTTCCCACGTGGCTCAGTTGATGTCAGCTAGTCGTTTTGAGCTTAGAACGAGGGAACTCCGTGATACACATTTGAAGTGTGCATTGGAAAAAGCCAGTGCAAGCTATGGCATTAAACGTGAACGTGTGTCGAGTAAGAATCTCCCATTTTCATGTCACTCAGGCTACACTCCTGATCTTGTCCATGATCAATTTGAGGGGATAATACCTGTAGAGCTAGCATATTGTTTTTCTCTTTTGATTTCTAAAAAGTATTTAAGTTTAGAAAAACTTACCAATTTTATCCAAACTTTTAAGTATAAATAATAAATTAGGCAGATTATACAAATCGGCCTCACGCAATACCAGACTTTCTCAGTAAAAAAAAGCAAAATTTGGTCGAAATGCACACGGGAATTGGGCTCTGCTTCGATTGTTGCCTCTAATCATTGGTCCACTTGTGCTAGAGGATGAACCTACATGGTGTAAATTCACTAAAGAACAAGAACCAAGACAAGCGTTTAGCAGCGTCGAATGTGAAAAAAACCAGAATGGCAGAGGTCAATTACTGTCTGCAGCATCCAAAAGAAGAAACCACTGAGAGTCCGGAGACAGAAAGAGTTGCAATGCTTTCAGAAATCAAGAAGAGGAACAATGAGCATATCAAGAAGAGGAACAATGAGCATACTCTAATTAGATTCCTTTGTCTATTGAGGTGATAAAACATTTTTTCCAAGGCATCTGGTCTATGTCTTAATATAAAAAAATGTGAATTAATGGCTGTCAAAGACTGTGATGCTCACAATTTCTGGCATTCCAGTGAAAGAAAGTGTTGTATATCTAGGCAATAACATAATTAAATATCAGAGGCTTACAAAACTTTAACCCTATCATTAAAAAAACTCTGAGGAACTTAAATCAATGGCTACAACGGGACTTGTCTTAAAGTGTATAGAGTCTTGATTACCAAGGCTGAATGAATCTCTAGACCGTATGTTGCTATTTCTTTACATCTTGACAGTAATTTGCAAAGAAATAGACCTGATGCTTTTTAATTTTTTATTGAACAACCGAATGCAATACATTAGAACATATGTTGTAATGAACACTTAGGAATGTGGAGGGCTTAACTTATTGGACTTCACTACTTTCTAAAAAGACCCACCTCTATTCACCATCATGTTTTTACCTCTTTTGGTGGCCTTCAATTTATGTTGGGTTGCAATTAAATATTGACAATATTCCAGTAAAACCTCCAGTTTCATAGGCAGGCTTTCTTGTCATGGTCATTAATTTATAAGCACAATTTTTCACCACACAGATATTATATATGGAATAATTGAGACATATTATATATATAAAAAAATATTTTTTATCCCTCAGAACCTACCCTCAAATATTGTCATTCATAGAATGGTAGGAGCACTCTGGGTGAGTTTTTTTTGCGATTGCTTGAAAACTACAAGGTTAGCTATAAGGTAATATTATGAAACTGCAGTCCATGACGAATACAAAGAACTACATTTCATCCAGAATTTAAAAAAAAGAAATAATCAGTACAGCCTAATAGCTTTGCAGTTTGTACAAGTCATCAAGGAGTAATTTCTCTATGAAACTTAATATCTTCAACGCTACAATGTCAAGCAATAACAGTTAAAAATACTATTCTATTGACAGTTGACTTTGGCATTTATCTAGTTTAAAGTAGCTATTTGTAGTTTAATATTGCTAGCTACAGTAATATAATTAGCATGCTTGTTGGTAGTAGCTAATGCGTAATTAACTAGCTAGAATTCCTAGTTTAAGATGTAGTAGCAAAGTAACCATTTCCTACCTTAGTGTACAGTGGCAAAGCAGTTTGCATTAACTGAGAATAGTGTTGCAGAGTTCCTTGAATTAATGATACAATGGACATGTTTTTATTTAGCTAATTCTATTGTGTAAACTGTAATCTGCTGGCAAGTGGCAACACTAAAGATGACATCACATGTTCGATATAATGAGCACATTCAAAATAAAAGCCGAAGGTCAATGCATATCAAAGAGTATAAATCCTTAATTAAGTAAGTTTTAAACACAGTCTGTTGTAGTAAATTGTATTTTCAGTGTGAATTAGTTAGGAAATCATATTTTTGCTCTTCATATAGGTTTAATATGTAAACCCAAAAAAGTTGGGACCCTGTACAAATTGTGAATAAAAACAGATTATTCATTGTCAAATGTTGAAACTGAGAAAATGTATCATTTTAAGGGAAAAATAAGTTGACTTCAAATATCATGGCATCAACACATCTCAAAACAGTTGGGACAAGGCCATGTTTACCACTGTGTGGCATCCCCTCTTCTTTTTATAACAGTCTGTAAATGTCTGGGGACTGAGGAGACACGTTGCTCAAGTTTGGGAATATGAATGTTGTCCCATTCTTGTCTAATACAGGCTTCTAGTTGCTCATCTGTCGTAGGTCTTCTTTGTCGCATCTTCCTCTTTATGATGCGCCAAATGTTTTCTATGGCTGAAAGATCTGGACTGCAGGCTGGCCATTTCAGTACCCGAATCCTTCTTCTACTAGGCCATGATGTAGACTCCGTAGGCTAGTGAGGAATTATCGTTGTGCTCTTTCCCTAGTTGTTACCCTGCAATCTCTGTATCTGTATGCGTAGTGTAAAATCCTCTGCCTATTAAAACAGAATCATTTCTTCAACCATCTACCTGCCTGCCCCCCCCCTCCTCTTTAAAAATTCATATACATAACTTAAGTGAAGTGTAAACAATTAAACTTTACAAATTTGTCAGATATAATTCATAGAATCTGTAATGCAAACATATTAGTATAAACTACGTAAAGATTACATTAACAGGAAATGTTTTCCCTCAGCAATGAATGTTAAAAGATCTAGTTACAGTGTAATTTTGTGGAACTCAATTTACCCAAAATGCTTTACTGAGGTAAAATGTGTAATTCAAATAGTTACTAATCAAAGGATTGCTTTGCAATGATGAAGTAATCTAACTAAAGATTATGTAAGCTTAAACACATTAAGTTTGTGAGCTAAAACACATTTTTTCTGTTTTGTGACTGTGTGGAATTTTTGAATTGCCATGGATTTAATTCCACTTCCTGTCAATCCAATTCAAATTAAAGGCCAATTCAGAAATTCTGAATTTTTGAAGCCTGATACTCAGATGCCAATACAAGATCATTGCCTTATTTTACCGTAGCCTAATGATTATAAGTGACATATCAATAAGCCAGATATTCATAACATTTGGAAAACTCTCTCCCCGGATTCACCTATTTGCAATGTCTTCTAGCAGTGCCAGAGCAGCCATCAAGCATCAAGTATGTTTTACGTGTCCTTTTAGGCTAGACCTAATTTCCCACACCTTGTTCCCTTATTTACACATCATCTACGGGATCAACTGAGCATCACCCGTGAGTGATTTTGCCCACCTGTTACTGCGTTTCATCCTTGGGAGTTAGATTGATGCGTCATGCCTCCTGTGCGTCATGGATGATCCAGAGTCAGACTCAGAGACATTTGCTTTTTCTAATGCCAATCTTGTAGTTGCACAGCACAGCAAGTATATATTTTATCTGTGGTGCATGCATATATTCAGGGCCAGCCCAAGACATAAGCGAAACCTGTTATATTTCATCTGTGGTAAATAATCCATGTTGTGTGCAATGTTAAACATATACAGAGAGTGACAAGCATTTCCTGATTGATTCTGACATCGTCAAGTATAACAAACATTTTTAACACAGTTAATAGCATTTCGATGTGTATCATCAACATCAATGATACATTTTTTATTAGCGGATATACTTACGTTATTTCATTAGTCAATGTCATAGACGTATGACAGTAATGTTAGTGAACACGTTCGTTTGGTGACTTATGGCACTTTTCAGTTAAAATTCGCTGTGTTACAAAGCCAGACAAGACTTTACATATGGCCCGCACATTCTCACATCAAGTTTATGCATCACACCATGTGCAAAGGAACCAGCTTATGCAAGCTTTGTGTGAATACGCAACATTTATGCATGAGGCTCCTGTTGTCCTGATTGAGCAAATCTCGTTCCACACTGATCACAACCATAAGGCTTCTCTCCAGTGTGTATTCTCTGGTGTGTAACCAGCTGTCCCGATTGAGCAAATGTTTTTCCACACTGATCACATCCATAAGGCTTCTCTCCTGTGTGTATTCTCTGGTGTATAACCAGGTGTCCTGAACTAGCAAATCTCTTTCCACACTGATCACAACCATAAGGCTTCTCTCCAGTGTGTACTCTCTGGTGTGTAACCAGCTGTCCTGAACTAGCAAATCTCTTTCCACACTGATTGCAACCATAAGGCTTCTCTCCAGTGTGTATTCTCTTGTGTGTAACCAGGTGTCCTGAACTAGCAAATCTATTTCCACACTGATCACAACCATAAGGCTTCTCTCCAGTGTGTATTCTCTGATGTGTAACCAGGTAGCCTGATCGAGCAAATCTCTTTCCACACTGACCACAACCATAAGGCTTCTCTCCAGTGTGTATTCTCTGATGTGTAACCAGGTTCCCAAATTGAGCAAATCTCTTTTCACACTGATCACAACCATAAGGCTTCTCTCCAGTGTGTACTTTTTGATGTTTAACCAGGTGTCCTGATAGAGCAAATCTCTTTCCACACTGATCACAACCATAAGGCTTCTCTCCAGTGTGTATTCTCTGATGTGTAACCAGGTGTCCTGATCGAGCAAATCTCTTTCCACACTGATCACAACCATAAGGCTTCTCTCCTGTGTGTATTCTCTGATGTGTAACCAGGTGTCCTGATCGAGCAAATCTCTTTCCACACTGACCACAACCATAAGGCTTTTCTCCATTGTGTATTCTTTGGTGTGTAACCAGGTTCCCTCTTTTAGCAAATCTCTTTCCACACTGACCACAACCATAAAGTTTCTCTCCTGTGGGTCTGTGCTGGTCTTTCTTGAGGTTAGTTTTGGTGATATTCTTCTTTTCATTGTAAAGATGTTCATCAGCCTCTCCTGATAAGCCCTTCTCACTGAGAATTCGACAGTTAGGACTTTCCGCTGTAAAACAAAGACAACCAGAAATGGTTCCAACATAAACAAAGTTATTATTTTATTGGTAAAATAATTGGTAATTATTGGTAATTGTAAAAAAAATGTAATTAATATAAACTTAAATGAGTGCTACTATAATTTTCAGACAGTTTAGTCATTGATTTGAATGTTAAATAATGACAAAACAATGTTAGATGAACCCACCCATCTCTGAGGTTTTCCTGCAGTTAACCAGCCGTACAGACACCCTCTTCAGAATCTACTGTCTTCTCATATTTGACCCCTCCTGCAGAACCAGAGATAAGGTGTTACTGGAAGAGGCCTGGGATTCTGTGTGGAGTAGGGTTGGACATACATTTCATTGTTCGCATTAATGCACAATTCTGTGTTTCTTTACCTAGAAAAACAATTGAAAACGCAGAAGAAATATAACCTTGCATTCTGAAAATGCAGATGTATAGGTAGAGACCAGACATCCTGTTCCTATTCCAGAAAACCCCCGTATTTGAATCCGTTTCCAGGTGTCCTGAATTATTTAGAAAAAAATCATGTTTTGTTCCGTATTTTAACTTGGTCCTGTTTTAAATTTGAACATGACAGGTTATCATGATTTGCCCCACGCCTGTCAGTCTTAAAGACCTTGTTTTTATACAGTCCAACTATGATCCAATTAGGGCTGAACAATTAATATATTTCAAATCAAAATTTGAGACAATGCGATTAACAAATAGAGAAGGCTGCAATTTTTTTTGCGCGTCTGTCCCAAGTTTTAACTGTCGTGTCAATGCATGCATTCTTCCTCTTTAAAAAGTCAAGCTCACCATTAGAAGTTTGGCTCAAGGTGACTGCATTTACTCCCACCAACAACAAACGTGAAAGCCAAGAAAAACATTATATTCATGGTGCGGAAAGATGGAATCCAACAAGTAAGATTTGATGTACAGAGAAAAAGCAGCATTTTGTAGCAGTATTTTGGATTTGAGACCACAGACGTGCGTCAAAATAACAGTGTGAAAGGCTGCCTTGAAAAATGGAGACATTAACATTTAGCTTGACAAATGAATTGCAGATGCTTGTCACTTAGATAATCAGTCGGTATGATGCAGTTCCTAAATTTATTGAGCTTGTTGTGCCAACATGCATGTGAAACAGAGCGCACTGTACTCATGTCAGTCAATCCATTCATGACTAGAAGTGATGCAGCTCTTGTCGAAGTTGTCGCACTTCGAAGTCAGACTAGGGTTTTTTAGTGAGAATTATGCTTTGACGCTATTGTGTGTTGTTGGTGGGGGTGAACAAAGATATTCATTATCCGGAGAAACGAAACCAGACGCCAGTCTGGCAGTCGGTTAAACAGAGGACCTTAGCTAGTCATTTAGATTAAATACAGTAAACAGGCTACATACTCAGTAAATTAGGAAAGTACAAATCTAATCTCAAAGCAAGCACACATAGCTAGTTGTAACTGATTATTAATTCGAGAAGTTAATTGAAGTTTTGGGGAAATTATTATAACGTTACGTTAACGCACACACACACACACACGACACAAAGACAGGAAATGGGGTTTAGCAATTTATAGCTCAGAACAACACTGCAGAGATATGGAAAATCTATAGGATAAAATGATAGGGGTGGAAAATTATAATTCAATCGGGTCAATACAAGCTAAACATAATGTGAACATTAGTCAGTTCTCAGTCAGATAACAACGGTGAAAAAATTGCATTCGTAACATTTTTTAAGTAATACTAGACAGGAACTATTGGGGACAGGCAACTGAACCGCCAAGAATTTAAGTAGTGAGAAGGAAGTTGGGGCCTGGGCCCACAGCCCAGTACAGTAGGTGGCGGTAATGCACCATTGAAGTTAGATGACAACTGCTTCTAACCATCAAGGGAGAAAAAGTTTGCACACCTGCAAATAGTATAGTCACAGTTAGTTGTAACCCAACTGAAAATAATTGCTGAACAAACTACCTTGCACCCATATATTCTATTCTCAGATACTGATGCTGTATTGGGTTACTATTGATAGAGTAATGAAACAAAGACTGAGCAATTGTTTGGGTATTACATATACAGGTCCTTCTCAAGAAATTAGCATATTGTGATAAAGTTCATTATTTTCCATAATGTAATGATAAAAATTAAACTTTCATATATTTTAGATTCATTGCACACCAACTGAAATATTTCAGGTCATTCATTGTTTTAATACTGATGATTTTGGCATACAGCTCATGAAAACCCAAAATTCCTATCTCAAAGAATTA
>JACXGM010039511.1:0-10556 GCA_016801145.1 Umbra pygmaea
TTTGTATGACGTTGAGCTGAACTCCTCGTAGAACTGTCCCCAGTGGATCCACTGCTTTAAGCACGGCTAGTAGCCGTGATCGTTGTACTCTAGTGTTAAAGGTGTGTGAAATAAAAATAAATAAAACATGTAGAAAACACTTAGAAGCATTTAATTTCAATTAGTATGAGAGATAAACATATATATAAAAAATAAATTTGAATAGCAATTATTTTAGCAATTTATATTTATGAAAGAATGTGAGGATGTATCTGTTTGTAAATACCCAACATTGATCATAAGCGCTTACCTAATACCACGAGCTCGCAAAAACCCACTAGCCAGTCTGAAGCCAGAGTTTGGGAACTGTGAATTAAACTCTTCAAGATGTTGTCTGAGGTCCTCATCAGAGATAATGCTGTATCCCTGTCTAACTGACAGACTGAACTCACGAAGTCTTCTCTTGACAGTTGATTTACTAACACCAAATAATCTGGCCATGTCTGGGACTGAAAACTGCAACTCGAGCAGAAACTCCAGCTGGTCGTAGGTGATTATTAAAGCTGGGCGTCCTCTGTCCCTGGTACATAAAGCTGGAACTCTAAATCGTGTGGTTGTACTGTTCATGTTTGCTTCTAGAAGACCACAAGCTCTGGATATTTTTTCAATCGTGGGTTCGATACTCTCATGAGGCAGATCGACACACTGCAGCAAAAATGCCATAATGTTTTCTGCCTGCTGGAGAACAGTTTCTGTCTGTTCAGATGGACTTTGTTCAAGGTTTTCACTGAGGAGGTTTAGAAACCCCACCAAAACTTGCTTGATGTCATCAGGAAGTCTATCAAAAAAGAGAGATGTTTAAATAAATAAAAAACACAACAGTAAAGTACACACAATTATGCTTAGATAGCCTTCAGGTTGACCTACTTGGGCTATCAACATATCTTTCATTATGGTTGTCGAATGGTTTCGGTTTACTAATGCCTGACTCTGAATGAACAACCAGCTCTGTGTATTTGAATGTTATCTTGAACATTCCTAATTATTTTGTATTTGTGCACTTTTTCTGATACATGCAATCAAACTGCAATTACAGTCCCTGTGAAACAGAAGTTACAACTGACTTCAGTGTTGTGACAGAGGGGTGGATGACACATTTTATAGGCAAAAACAATTTCCGGTTGCATCATCCAGAAGTCAATGACTTTTTTTAATTACATTTTGGTCAATTGGCTGAAATAAGGTCTGCTTATAGCAGACTGGCGGTTGGAGGGGAGTGGTTAAAGGACATTCAAACCTATAGCCTTTAAACTGACGTAATCAGAGAAGAAACGCAATTCCAGAGGGGAAGTACATTTTCTGACTTTGATTAAAGTCTATTTTTTCCTGTGTATTTACTTGCACAAAATAAATGTTCACCACAAAACTAGTAATGTGCGCAAATAACAAAGTATATAGGGTCAATTCAAAAATGTTGTGGGCGTGGTCAACCTCTCTCTTGAACCGAGAGTGACCAATAGAAAAAGGCCTTTCATCCTGGTGGGTATAGAGCACAATGAACAGCAGCCTTACTCCCAAGCAAAACTCTGAAATTTAAGCTGGGTTAACTGCTTTGGAAAATGTGATGTTTCCCAGGTTCAAAGAGATAGGATCTGCACTTGAGCCTGAGCTGTAAGTGAAATGATTTGCCTTAACGGGACTTGTCGCTTCCGTGAATTTAAATCCATGGGACTTTATTTGAGTTTTAATTGTGATTTTTAGAAAAAGTAACTGTAGCAACCTCGGTAAGTAGGCTATATTCTGAAGGTCTGACCTGTTTGGTGGTTATAGTTTGAAAGCACTGGATTGGCTCTGCCAATAGAAATTTTAGTCTCTAATCATAATTAGTTTAATAACCCTATGGGGTCTATGGGTTTTTAGGTCCACCTGGCACAATGTTTACCTTTTTGGCCTCTGGAATGGTCATATTTTGACATACAGTGAAGTGCCTTATGGTTTTGGACTCAACAGACCCATGGTTTTGGACTCAGCAGATCCATAGCTTGTTGCGTTGCCATGAGATGACTCAAAGCAAACCTCAGCTGCCGGTACACCATCTAAGGTACGTTACCCTTCACCTACGGCAAGGGACTATAAGAGGCCTTGGGAGAATAATAACATCACTACCCACCAGGGAGCAGTGTTCGATACTGGGAATCATCTATGGGGATATATCACTCCTGCTATGGCAGAACTCACATTGAAAGCAAGTGACATAATATAATATAATTCTACTTTGGAGTGGTTATGTCATACATCCATTTCTAGTCAAATATGTTTACCATCTGTAGATGTTAACAAGTAATACTTGAATTTCGTATTTATCCTTTTAGTAATGTAGGTATGAAACTCTTAGAATGTTTGGAAAAGTATTTTGTTGTTTTTCAGTTAAACCCTGCAACTCAAACCGGCTTAAACTAGTTGGCAAGATAAGAAGGTGGGTCTGGATTTATATCTACAAAGACCCTTGTTCTCTATCAGGAAATTAAGGAATATGCATGACCTGCTGTCCGATTGATCTGTTTTCTGTTACCAACTAAATATGATGTTCAAACAATTGGGTTTTTATTGTGGATGGTTGTTGATGTGGGTACTGACCTAGCAGTGAGACTTTACATATGATTTTGTGGGAAGAATTGATATATTGAACTGTAGCAAGATTTGGTGGTGTGTTGATACTCAGATGTAATTTTGGACGGGAACTGTATTACACAATGTATAACTAAGAATGGTGACAACTATTTTGATTTTTAGTTTGTATTAATAAAATTGTATTATACATTGAAATTAAATTTGAGTTGAGGCGCATTACTATGAAATGCGATAAAGCATTAGTTTCTTACAGAAAAATATAAGATCAACGATCAAGTAATGTCTGTTTGATTACTCAACCTGAGTAAGACCCAGTCAATTAACACTGACATTATAACTGTGTATTTGATAGATCACAAATTGAGAAAATTTAAAATCATTTGTGTTATATTATATTCGCTTATAAAAGATTCCGCAACATTCTCACTCAAAAAAAATACCCAATGTACTGAGAAAAGACTATTGTTTACTGATAGCAAGTATCTACCATAAATATATACCTGGGCTAGCCAAAATCTAAAAATCTACTCTTTACTCAATAACCTACTAGTTATGACACTATAAGACAGATAGTGTAGAGATTCAGAGGTAAATTAGGAGTTAGTGTATGGTTTTTCAGTAGGGTACATATTCAAGCAGGCACATGCTGAGAGTGACTAATGTCGACATCTAGTGGACAAAACATATACAGCACCTCAGAACAAGTAGATATTCTACAAGTTGTAGTAAGTTTGACTCCAGATTTATTGATGGCATTGGGTAATTGTGACTCAAATTTAGCCTGTTGCAACAAGCTACAACATGGATGAATGAAATCAACATCCTGGGTCATTTAATTTTGTTTCATTAAATATTTATTCTAAAAAACGAAATGACATGTATATTTTGTTTTGATGTTTAAAAACATGGTTACCATGATCAATAAAGCTTTTCAATGCATATTGTCAAGACCTCAGGGCTCCTGGACCAGTGTGCAGTTTGGAGGCCATACCAAAAAGTCAACATCAACATCAAAATGCTGCACCCATTTCTTACTACTATATTTCTATACGTTTTTGAAATCCCAGCTAGTTATTGTCATTTTCAATTAATACTTAATATTTGTACTGTGTTTAGCAAAAAAGGCGACCATTTAAAAAACATTACCGAGTTTTAGGCCCCATACCTCCGGCTGCAATAAACCACAGGGATGAGCAAACACTAATTATTTTCGTCTGTATCAAGCTTTAGCATGCAGCAAATGTTAGGAAAGGACGTTTTTCGTCGTATAAGACTCTCGGATTTAGAGTGTTACATTAAATAGCCTAGCATTTAAATGTTGTCGTTCATACGCTACATCGGAAACGTGGTTTAAGCCTTCCCTATACCGAAACAACGATGGTTTATTTTGCCTGATAGACAGCTAAACAATGATAACAACCAATATGCTGAAAAAACATTAATTGGGTTGGTTGATAAATTACAGCTCGTCGTTAGAAACTTACGCGAAACCTGCTTCCATCCCTGCGACTCGCTGTACCCATAGACCGTATGTTTCACGACTGTAGCCTAGAAATTATTAAAAACTGCAAGAAGTATCTCTGAGCGGTTTCTCCTTCTGAATCTGCTACCTATCGCCACCTATCGTCCTTCCAGATAGCTACTGACACTATACACCTTCACACCATAGAAGGACATTTGTATAGAAAAAAACTTTTTTTAAATTAAATGTTCTTATATGTAACAGATCTGGTGATCATTTAAAATGCAACAGCCTATATCAAAAATGTATTGCTCGCATTTGACCGTAAAAATGTGGTTTAAACAACATGTAAAAAAAAATTCAGACGCAGACGTCACGCTCAGTGCAGACGTTAATGTCACGCTCAGTGAGAGGAATGAGTGAAGGGAAAGTCATATGCACAAGAACTGACACACTGCACTGAGCCGTGTGAAGAGCGTGTGGCAGTACGTGTTCGAGAAAAATAATAATAAATAACTTCACTGCCACACGTGAATCACGCGTGACGTCTGACTTGACACTTCACTGCTACGTGTTACTTACGTCACGTCTACGTCTCGTCTGCGTCTTAAATTGAATGGAATGTATTGCAAAATAATAAAAAAATAAGACGTCGAGCAGACGTTCATTGAGACGAGTGCATGTTGCAACGTCATATTATTGAGCCTATCGGGACGCCATATTGGATGACTTTTGACAGTACGTCGGCATTACGTTAACTGTACGTCGCGACCACGTTATTTAATTAAGGTCCGCGATTCGTCATTGGATGACATTTGTCAGTACGTTGGCAGTACGTGACGAACACGTTATGTAAGGTCGCGGATTTGTCATTGGATGACTTTCTGCAGTGGATTTATGGATTTATTGATATCCATTTATACTATAGCAGTTATACCTGCCACTTCTGGTTCACAGCAGCAACAATTGTGGTTCTTGTTCAGAACTTCAGAATTGACAGTTGTTTCAACTACCATTGCTATTCAAATCTTGATATTACACTCAAAAACAGTTGTAATACGGAGATAAATATTTTTTTGTAAACACACATTGTAGAATAATTGAAAAAAACTGGATTTATAGAATACACACTGCTTTTCATAATATGAACACCACACGTATCACTAGCATATAATTGTTAAAAAAAAGTTACATTAAAAAAATAACTTTAACTATTTACAGCAATACAGCATACAAAATCAATCTGTATCGGGAGATGACTGATTTGGAACCACTCCTGGGACTGCGAATTCTGGGCCGGACCGCACCTAGACAAACAATTTAACCATAAATTCAGTGAACAGGCCTTGAAGATTCAAAGTCAACCAAGAAAGTGTTAAGCATCTTGCAAGAGTAACTATACTAAATAACAGTCACTTCCCACAGTCTTAAGTGAAATGCTCACAAAAAAAAGTAGTGTATATTTGTACCTGTAGTTTGCTGTGAGCTGGTGCATGTTTGAGGACATTTGTAATTAGGTCCTCCACAGCCTTGTCTTCCAAACCAGCCTGGCTCCTCATGATAGCCCCTGTTGTGTAGAATAAAAAATAGAAATGTTCTTTAAAATTCTAGTGTAACTAGAAACTACTTAGACAAGCATAAAGGCATTGTTTGTTCTTTGGAACATCCACATTTTACCAAAAGTAACTTTGATATTAAACTCACGTTTGATAACCAGGTACACCGCTGTGTTCAGCATAGTCTTTTTCCCCTTCTTCCCATGAAGACTCTAGTGCAGGGGTATTCAACTCTGGACCTCGAAGCCAGATCCACTCCATTTTTTCATTGCAACCCTCTAATCTGAGACTTATTTAGAGCTGGGACACCAGGTGAGTCCAATTAATGTTGAGGTAGAACAGAAAACCAGCAGGCTCCGGACCCCGTAGGGTTAGAGTTGAATACCCCTGCTCTAGTGCTTCCAGACATTACTCGAAGCGACGGCCCTCATGATTTGCCTAGTAGCCTCACCTGGGTTGGCACCACCAATCAGACTGAGATGGTGTGTCTACAGAGGTAATACAGAAAATTTGAAATGCTGTTGGGAAAAAATATTCAGCTGTACATAAAACATATCTTTGTTTAACCAATTACCCACCAATCTCTTTTTGTAGTCCGGATGCTCTTTTAGTGTTGCCTCCAAGACAGCAAGATCCTCTAGTGTCCGGGCCACATCCCTGTCTGGCTCCTCCCACCTGGCTAAACTGATGTAAAGTCTCCTGCTGGATGGCCGTCAGTGCATCCAGACGTTGCATCACAACACTAAGCATCTCTGTTTCAGAAGCACAAAATGTTTCAAAGACGTATTAAAATGAAGGTCAGAAATGTACAAAGTGGGAAGATAACTGCATTGTGTTATTACGGCTAAAATTTTCAGACATTAACAATCAACATACCTTGCATTAATGCAATCGATTGCAATATGCCAGAGTCTGACACTGTTGTTGAGCCACTGGCAGTGTCTGTGTGTGCACATGCAAAACAAAATACAAGCAGTTAAGTTCTACACATAGGTTTGGAAATTGTCATCATGCACTATTTGGAATGTCAGAAAACAAGATTTACAATAGTTTAAATCACTAGGCTATTTTCCCTGTGCGTTGCCATGTTGATAACTAATACTTAAAATGAATACAATACCATTCTAAGATGTTCAAAGTCTGATTAAACCAAAACGATAAAGATACAATCATACCATCAGACATCTCAAAAGTTCTGTGGTCATTTTATGAATGAGGTTCTTCCCAGTGGATTTCTCTGGTGGTCAATAGGCCAAATCTAGATTATACATATTACCAATATACTTTGGTTAATCATTAGTTTAAGGGCCCTTGTCTAATGAAGTCTAAAAATGTCATGCTAGTGATTTTCTTATAGATGACAGTCTTGTAAAGCATGAGCTGTTTGAGAAATATTGACAAATTTAATATCATACCTTTGGACTTCTTGCTTTTGCCAAGAGACTGTTCCACAAAGTTTTCATCTAAAAAGCAAACAATACACTACAGTCAACAAACCAGTCAGGGATACAGCGTGTAATAAATAACTACATGAAAATGTAAATACCCTCATCGCTGCTGAATGCAAACTTTGATGGCCTTTTAGATGTCCTTTTGGCCAGCAATGTCTCCTCCTCAGCACTTTCCACATTTGACATTGATTCTGCCTTCCTTAACCACCTTAGTGCCTGGTTAAAGTCATCTACAAAAAAATGTGAGCAGTAGGGGAAGTACAAACAATATTGGATTAGTTCAAACATTTAATAAGCATTCAACATGATGCAATGCATTTTGCTTTATTAGCAGCAGTAAAAAAATTTACTTAAGCATGCACACAAAAAAGCATGACAAATTAATACAACTGTACCTGTAATAGATCTAAACACCCTGACTCTCCTTGAAATCCAGGTGGCAGGATCCAGCTGTTCTTGTTTCCGTGCTCTGGTTCTCTGGTTGTCTGGTTGATTGCTGGCCAGTAACAATACTGCTCCTGAAATTCATGAAAAACATTTAATGACCACTGTATTTTTTCAAAGTACATAGTACAATTTCATTGGCTTGACAATTTTCTGGGAATGTATCTGTTGAAATACCGTTAGTTCCTCATAGGTCCAGCATTTCGCCGCAATAGCAACAGTCCTTTCCCCGGAAAACTCCACAATGACATACGACATACTCTTGATAAGAAGAAAATAAAAATACTTAGTAATAGACAACCTCAATGACCTCTGACATATTCCTGCCTGAGAGAATTATATGCATTTACCAAGAGTAGTATGTATTTGTACCTGTAGTTTACTGCGAGCTGGTGCATGTTTCAGAAGATTTGTAGTTAGGTCCTCCACAGCCATGTCTTCTAAACCAGCCTGGCTCCTCATGATAGCCCCTGTTGTGTAGAATAAAAAATAGAAATGTTTTGTAAAATTCTAGTGTAATTACAATATGTTCTACAAAACATTAAGTGGTGGACTCATTTGAAATAAATTAAATTAATTTTTATTTACTTGCTTAGACAAGTAAAAGGCATTGTTTGCCCTGTGGAACATCCACATATTTATTACCAGAAGCAACTTTGATATTGAACTCATGTTTGATAACCAAGTGCAGTGTTTAGCCTAGTTTTTTCCCCTTCTTCCCATGAAGGTTGTAGTGCTTCCAAACATTGCTAGAAGCTATGGCCCTCATGATACGCCTGGTAGCTGTACCTGGGTTGGTGCCACCAATCAAACTGAGATGGTGCGTCTACACAGAGGTAATACAGAAAATTTGAAATGCTGTAGGAAAAAAATTAAGCTCTACATAAATTATAGCCCATTACCCATCATTGTCTTTTTGTAGTCCAGATGCTCTTTCAGTTTTGCCTCCAAGACAGCAAGTTCCTCTAGAGTCCGGGCCACATCAAGCTCTATTGTGGTCCCCAGATCCTGTCTGGCTCCTCCCATCTAGTTTAACTGCTTGAGAATCTCCTGATGGTTGGCTGCAAGCGCATCCTGACGTTGCATCATAACCCTAAGTGTCTCTGTTTCAGAAACACAAAATGTTTCAAAGACGTATTAAAATGAAGGTCAGAAATGTACAAAGTGGGAAGATAACACATTGCAGTCATTACACGACTTCCCCACAATAACGATCAACATACATTGTATTAATGCAACTGATTGGAATATGGCTGAGTATGACACGGGTGTTGAGCAGCTGGCAGTTTGTGTGTCCATATGTAACACAAAAATGCAGTCAGTTACATTCTACACTTAGGTTTGGAAATTGTCATCATGCACTGTTCATCACTAGGCTACATTTCCTGTGCGTCGCCATTTTGATAACTGTAACACTTACAATTAAAACAATACCATTCTAAAGGTTTTCAAAGTCTGTTTAAACTAAAACAATAAAAAATAATCATACCATCAGACATTGCAGAAGAAGTTGAAGAGGGTCCAGCCATAACTTCAATGATGGAACTTTGTGTATCAAGGTCTGTGTACATAAGAACAAAAAAAATGTTAAAACGTTAAAACATAAGGTATACTTTAATATAGACCTGCACAATTTGACAATGCTCTTGCAACAATTGTTAACCTACTGGTCATGCTCTGGTTGTCTGGTTGAACACTGGCCAGTAACAATACACCTCCTGAAATTCATGAAACATATAATGACCACTGTATTTTCCAAATTACATAGTACAATTAAATCCCCAGAAACCTTGGCTATTGATTTATCTGAATAAATACCAATAGTTCCTTATAGGTCCAACATTTAGCCGCAATAGCAACACTCCTTTCACCGTAGAACTCCACAATCGCGTACGACATACTGCTGATAAGAAAAAATAAAAGTTAGTGATAGACAACCTCAATGACCACTGACATATTCCTGCCTTAGAGAATTTCTATGCATTTACAAAGAAATGAGACAACCACAATGCTGCATATTCAGAGCTTCATTTAATCTTCCAAGTTCAGACCTTTCATTTCAGAAGCACCGTCCTAAGCCCTCAGCTGCATTTTCAGAGTGCATCTCCAGATGGACAGAAATATTTTCCCCTTCCTTCAGAACTGATGTAGAACTGCCATAAAAGTGGTGATCAGCCCCCTCTCTACTAGTATGGCCTTCAGAGTTCTGTTTGGGAATCCTCTTCATCAGTGCCTTCCTCGTGATATTGAAACACCCCAATCAAAAATGAACTGCATGGCTGAGAGGAAAGAGGTTCAGGGTGGCAGTTTGCAATATAAAAGTATGTTTTTATATATTTTTTATTACCGTAATACATTTACAGACCGAACCCGGCCCTAACCCGATGTGCCTGGTGAAATATGTGAGAAATTAATACCGATTCAACCCGAACCCAACGGGTTAGGTTCGGTCCCGTCGGGTTCGGGCAGGAATCTCAAGCTCTAGTGTTGGACACACAAGCAACCCAACAGCATCACTCAATGTCAGGAAGTGGTTGTAAAGGTCCTCTCTTAATACACCTTTCAGCATTCGTTTCCCTGTGTATAGCAGGAACTGGCAAAACTCAGTTGCCTTCCATCTCTCAAGCTCATCCAAGCCTCCAGGGGTGCGTGCAAAAAGTGAGGGGATTGATGACTTCAGCATCAGCAGCCTGCTGCTCAACTCCTGAACCTGGCTTGCAGATATCCACTTCCCCTTTTCACCAAATATAGAGCAGCTTCTTTGTGACCCCTAGGCAGACCTGGTGCATATAATCAATAGTGAAACTCTAAACCATTTTCATTGGAAGTTTAGAGTGGTGTGGTGCCATGGTGGTGCTCAGGCTGTGTTTGAGCTCTGAATGATGCATCAGTATGCAGGTCTAACTCAGGTGTCTTTGGGTATGTGACTTGATTTAACCAAAATCCTTGTAGGGTGCATCACTCACACCCATAGTACCCTGAGTAACATTTGGTGTTCTTGATCATTGCTTTGGCGTCACACACAAAGCATCT
>JACXGM010039512.1:0-10555 GCA_016801145.1 Umbra pygmaea
CCCCATCTCAGTCCCCTGACCTAAACCCCATCTCAGTACCCTGACCTAAACCCCATCTCAGTCCCCTGACCTAAACCCCATCTCAGTACCCTGACCTAAACCCCATCTCAGTACCCTGACCTAAACCCCATCTCAGTACCCTGACCTAAACCCCATAGAAAATGTGGGATGAGCTGAAGAGGAGAGTCTACATGCTTGGACCTCAAAGGCTGAAGGGTGTGGAGGAATGGTCTCAAACGCCTTGCCATGTTTTCTCCAACCTCATTATGCATTATAGAGGACTCAGAGATGTTATCTTGGCAAAGTGAGGTTGCACAAAGCATAACATGAATGGGTGGCAATAATTCTGGTGCACATTATTTCAAAACAATGCTATATATTATCAGTTATTTGTTTTACTTTACTTAATGGTTTGATTTATTTTAATACATTGAATGGAATAATAAGAGGATGAACAATAAAATATTGTATATAATATATACTGTATATTCAACATGGATGCCAATATTGGTGAAAGGGCACTGTACCTACCTACACTGTTTAATGTGCTACAGGCACCTCTGTCTACCCTTAGTAAACAGTGGGGCCCCAACATGTTACAATCATTAAATGTCTGAGGACATTTAGTTTGGTTGGGGATAAGATGACAGCGGTGAAAAAGTATCAGTATTACATTTTTTTAAGGGAAAGTGCTTAAAAATATGTAGTTAACGTCTATCAGTGCTTTTTATTACTTTGTTCAATGGTTCATTATGAATCCCAGGACTGGCAAAACGTAGTAAATGGAAATTAGGATAGTTCTTTTTTAATCATCATTTAACAAACAAAATTTAAAAAAGACTTCATATTACTTTTCCATTCATCATTTTACAGTTGAATAGTTTATCTATCTGAATCTGTAATTTCATAAAATGTAAAATAATGACTTTCTGACCATAAGCCTAGATAGCCGCCGTGGGTCACATTTTACCATTTACCCATTTTACCAATTTCCCCATTTTACCAATTTCCCGTTTTCCTTGCCATATATTATAATTTGAACTAAGTGAAAAATGAACGGAAAATCTAAAGGTACAAGACTGTGTTCCGCTTTTCGTGGATTTTCTTTTTGTTTTTTCACTCGAAATTATATGTTCTATGCTTATGAGTCACGTCGTAGCTGGTTAGCCTAAGGCAGGGGTATTCAACTCTAACCCTACGGGGTCCAGAGCCTGCTGGTTTTCTGTTCTACCTCAACATTAATTGGATTCACCTGGTGTCCCAGGTCTAAATAAATCTCAGATTAGAGGGTTGCAATGAAAAAGTGGAGTGGATCTGCCTTCGAGGTCCAGAGTTGAATACCCCTGGCCTAAGGCATGGTCTAAAACTCTTTAAATACGCATTTATTTAGACGTCTATGGGAGAAATGAATGGGAAATTTACTTCCGGACCCGGAGGATGGGCAGGACTGTTGAGGTCTATAGTGTTTTTGTTTTGATTGAGAGACCCCTAGCTGCCAAAAACGATGTTGTTACTTTAACTTCAATTCTTTCAACATTTTCATTAATTCCCTGAACTTTCTTATTCTTTTCAATATCACGATTATCAGTTACAGAAACTCAGCCAGTTGATTGGGGTTTTTTGGTCAGATATCCCTTCGTGGAGTGTGTCCTAATGTTAAACATTGAGTAAAGCGTTCTTAAAAAGAATACTGCATCCCTCTGTTATTGATGTTCTGATTGATGAATAATCATACTACAATTTTTCTCAGCACCCTACTGATTTTATTTGTATATTTCAGTCTTCATATCAATAACCAATAAAGTAGCCTACAGTATATATTTATAAATTAAGGCTACGCAGATCTCGATCGGAGTAATGAGCTGAAGGAGAGAGACAGTGGGATCTTTGGCTAGCCTTTGTCAGCTAAGGCAGCTACAGTATTTGATCTACTTTAAAAAAGTAATTAGTTATAGTTACTACTAGTTACTTCTCACAAAGAGTAACTGAGTTAGTAACTGAGTTACATCATTATAAAAGTAACTAATTACCAGGGAAAGTAACTATTGCGTTACTTAAAAAAATGTAACATGTCAAATAACTTGGAAGCCCCCAATAGTAATATGTTAAATGAATGAAATGGACACTAAATATAATTAATTATAAGTCTGAGAGAAAAATCTATTTTAATTTGCTCTCATGTCGTGGCTCCATCTCCTTTTGTAGCGGAGCTTATGTTGTCAGCTGCATTCTTGGCCACTAGTTCTGAGGCGGCATGTGACGATGTAAGGGTCTTTATTAGATTCGAATTACTTACCACCAACGTGGGGAGTGTCTTTCTTCCTGTACAAGTTGTTACATAATCATTCTTGCCTTTTACCTGAACAAGGGAAAGTAGTGCTTGTACTTACAGTTCGCGAAAGCTACCTTTGAAGTGGACTTGCAATCGCTCTGACTCCTGGTTGGTGTGTTTTATGAATGTCTTTGCGTGTGTTTGAACTGAACAGTGAACACCCGCTCTACTCTGCCTCTGGTTGGTTGGCAAACGATGGAAATGTACTCTAAGCCAATCATCATCAGTTGTGGTTGTTTACCACCCCCCAACACACACACACACACACACACCAGAGAAAAAAACTTTGCAGGTCCTGCAGAGAGAAAGCATACTCAGACGAAAACCGCTTCATTGAGCTCAATTAAAGTAACGCCACATTTTATTGTCAGTAACGGTAACGCCGTTGTAATGGGGGAAACAGTAATTTGTTTGATTACCTGTTACTGAAAAAAGAAACGCCGTTAGTAACGCCGTTTATTTATAACGCCGTTATTCCCATCACTGCAGATAAGTCAGGTAGTTCGACATATTATGCATCAGGTAGTTTGACAGATCCGTCAGGTAGTTAGGCAGGTTGACAGCTCCGGCGGTTTTGCATCTGCATGCCCCAAATTGAGGCAAAACTCCTAGGAAGCTCCGAAGGGAGTTATTTTAAACCCTATTAACCTTATAGTGAAGGTTCAGAGTAACTTAACTCTAGGGTCTGCACCTTGACCTCGAGCCAAACAACCCCCCATAAGCTTTTTCCCTTGTTATAACATTGGTCGAGAAGCGCTATCAGCTGAAAGGTTTAGTGTAGGTGCTAATGGAACCAAGGGTGTATCTCGTAAATAACCCCACTTATAATGCCCAGAATGTTACCAAATGTTTAGAGTAGTACAAATATGTTCTGTAAAACGAGACATTGGAAAGTTTGTAAGTACACCAGCAGTATATTTAAATAACACTCGCATGATGGCTGCTACTCTCAGCTGCTACCGCTACCAATAGATGTTGTCCGGCAATACATGTTGTGCTCTGTGCGTGATCTCGCAGGATCGCAGTAGCAGCCATCAGGCAAGTGTTATTTAAATGGAAAATTGGTCAAATGTAAAATGGATAAATTGTAAAATGGGAAATGTAAAATAGGAAACAGATAAACTATTCAACTGTTAAATGATGATTGAAAAAGTAAAACAGTATCTTTTTTTATTTAATTTATTGGCTTATAGTAGGCAAAGGAAATTTTGAACATTTCCTCATTTCAATTTACTACGTTTTGGCGGTAATGGGATTCATAGTAGGTTCATGGCTGACACAAATGTGTGAACAAAACTTATAGACAAAGTAGAACAATTACAGAGCACTAAGTAAGAAAGAGGTTTAGGGCAAAGCAAAACAACTAAAATTATTTACAGTGAGTAAACAAAATGCAGTGCTGTCTATCTTTGACAGTAGGTAGATTATCTTGGTAAGAAGTGTTTCAATCCTCTGTATGGCATTGAAGCTATAATCCTGCGGAGGTAGGGGAGAGAAAGAGGAAGAGAAAAAGAGAACAATGTGTACATTTCGACTCTGAGAATTCAACATTTTATTAATATTTTAGCTATGCTGGAAGAGAAAACAAAGATCTACAGTAGCTACCTGCACAGCGGCCTTTATTGACAATGAATCCTTCCCCACACTGAAAAAAACAGATCAGAACATTGTTGAGGTCCATTATTTTAAATAGTAAAAAAGACCCATTGAACAGGAAGGAATTTGACAACTTAAATTATATTTACTCTGGTGTTTTTAACAGAGATTTCACTTTGAATATTTCCATTACTGAACGGTTATGCAGTATATATTACAAAAGTAATATTGTCAATCTATTACAGCAACATGGGTAAGAATTCATCATTGAAGGGCTGACATTTTGCCTAGGGTCAGAGATTGTAATGATATTTTGTTTTGCCTACCTGGGTGTCAGGATTGAGGTCTGACTCCTCCCCATCTTTAGGGTAGCCAATCTCAATCACTGAATTCATGTCACCAGGCTGCAGTAAGCGGGCCACAGACAGACCATTCGGCCAATAGACCTCCACCACTGTTACCTCATCCTTGCCTGTGAACCAATAGGAATTTAACAGGAAGTAAGAAAGCCAAGTAGGCTCTACGCCAATAAACTTTTGTAGCTCTTAAAGAATATGATTGGTATAATAGAGCTATTGCCATGTTGATTAATCCTGTCAAATCCTTTCATACGTGAGAATGAGATGCAATGAGGAGCCAGAATTAGAAAAAAGGTGAACTAAACAGGAAGTTACCCAAGCCGAAGTGGGCGATGGGCTCCATCTCACATAGATACCCAGAGCCGCCGTCAATGATGCGTGTGAAAGCCCCGCTGTGATTGGTGTAGACCGTGACACGAGCCCCACGAGCGAAGGAGCCAAACTGCGTGCGAGGGATCACACGCAGCCATTGATTGGTGGAGCTCTGTTGGGGATGGGTCAAGAAGAACATGCCATGTGATATCAATGGTTCTGATTAAAAAGCCTTTCTTCCTTCTTTCCTTCATGTAATTAATAATCCTATTCATGTAAAAAACCCTTTCTTCCTTCTTTCCTTCATGTAATTAATAGTCCTATTCATGTAAAAAACCCTTTCTTCCTTCTTTCCTTCATGTAATTAATAATCATATTCATGTAAAAAACAGTAAATCTCTTGCAGTAATGTTGGTCAAACACCCTGTCCAGTGACTGGCTGGCTAAAGAGGACGTGACTCACCTGAGCCACCTTGAAGACGGAGATCGGCTGAGAAGCACTCTCCCCGTGAGCCACCAGTAAATCCAACAGACCATCGCCGTCCAAGTCTGTTACCGTGGCACCTTTCAATCAGCACATTAAACACAGGGCCATGTTAACTATAGAAATACACTTCACCATCTTGGTCATGAAATACAGAGCCAAGGCTAAATGTAGAAATACAGTACATTACACCTTTTTGATAGGAACCCAAGTGTGTTTCAAAATGTGATTTAATCACTACAACCAAATACATTTTGTTTAAGCTTTTGTATAACCCATCACAGTGAAACTTCTCAAGGGACTGATAGAGGACCTATAGAGACACGTACATTAAACACTGTAGAGCTGAAACCTCTCATAACCATTTCAATACCTATTGAAGGTAACGCAGCTGTGGTGAATAGATGAAAATGCTAAATAAATGGTTTGAAAATGCTGAATCTGAGCACAAAATTTAAGGAAATAAACCTCCTAACCTCCAGGAGTGACATAGAGACCAAAACAGTATGTCGGCATGGTTACCTGTTCCGCGACCCTGCGGCTCTGCTGCGTCACCGATGTTCAGCTCCTGGATCACGGGGTCAGACCCCGCCCTCCTGGCCACTCTGAGCAGCACAGAAGCAACACAGACATCAGAAACCATCTGTCTCCATGTCCTACCTACCCAGGTTTGTAAGATTCATTGGAGTATGAATTAACTATTTGTCCAACCAAAAGATCACATGAACATTTAAGATACACGTTGTCTGGGTTGGCAACTTTTGAAGATATCTTGGTGTGAGACGGGATGGATTAAATGACGCACTCTTTCACCGTCGGAAAATCAATGGTTTGCCGTCTGATCAAGTGACGTCTGTTTTTCCCTGGGGACTTGTGGGTGAGAAATAAGTGATGCGGCGTGAAATGTGGGACTGTTGTTTGTATCTTATGGTCAATGCATGAGAGTTAGCAGCCCTGCTTTGTACGTGTTAACTAGCTAGCTAGTTGGTACTCAACTGCCAGCTAGTGTATATGTATTAGTCTGCTAGATTTATCTACAGTAGTTAGCTAGCTAATCAGTGATTAAAAGATACAGCTATAGCTGGTGTGTTGCCAAGTAAATACTTGCACTGTCGTGAATATAACATTATGGCTAGAGGTAGCATTCACACTGGTACATCATGACGTCTCTTTCATCCTTAGCTGTTTACCAAATAACTAATAATAAAACATATGTTAATTGATTTTTACAGTTTTCATCACAGTATTTTTCCATAAATGTTGGTTGCATGGTAATTGGAACAACCCTCTCTTCTACCCCAGGTCAGGGGTCACATTACCTGAAGAGCCTGTTGGGGGCGTCTCCTCTGTAGGCAATGTTGTTGAAGAAGACGTCCACCTCCTGGTCATTGTCGAAGTCTGCAGCGATGACCGTCCTGACAGGGGAGGGGGAGGAGAAGGTCCCGCTGGCAATATTCTGAGGGAGCGAGGGATGGAGGGAGGGGGAGATTTATTGTAATTAATCTCCCTGAGATTGCTCCTCCAGCCTTCTTTCACCTCGCCTCTTTCTCTTCATCTCTCCCTCCCTCTCTCTGCCTCTCTTGCTCCCCCTAACTCCCTTCCTCACCCTGAATCTCTGCTGGTTATCTTGAAGGTACAGTCTGTGCGGGCCGTTCCAGTTCCCGTACACAATGTCCATCTTCCCGTCAGCGTTGAAGTCTGCGAGCGCCACACCACGGCCGTGTTGGTACCGGTCCTCCAGGCCTGCAGATGGAACCGCATCAGTGATTAGAATATGCGTTAAATACACTGGTAATTAACATGTTAAATGAATACACTGGTAATTAACATGTTACATACACTGGTAATTAACATGTTAAATTAATACACTGGTAATTAACATGTTAAATACTCTGGTAATTAACATGTTAAATGAATACACTGGTAATTAACATGTTAAATACACTGGTAATTAACATGTTAAATGAATACACTGGTAATTAACATGTTAAATGAATACACTGGTAATTAACATGTTAAATGAATACACTGGTAATTAACATGTTAAATACACTGGTAATTAACATGTTAAATGAATACACTGGTAATTAACATGTTAAATGAATACACTGGTAATTAACATGTTAAATACACTGGTAATTAACATGTTAAATGAATACACTGGTATTGAACATATTAAATTCCAGAGAATAGGAGACATTGACAGACTGTGGATTAAAAGAAAATCCTACTGGATATTTTATTTGGAAATTTGTCTCCAAAATAAATAAATGAGGGTATTCCTTTAAGACATTTACTATTATTGCTTTTGTGTAGGTTGTTAAGCATGTGAACTATAATCACCACTAGGTATAGGAATCCTTTATTTGACATGGCATTAATGATGACACTGTCATTTATTTGTTTATTGTGGGAGTTGCCCAATGCCATTAGGTGTTTGATAGACTGTCCCAAATGGAAATGTGTCTTAAGTCAACAAATAGAGGTGTGACAGACTTCTGTAATAAGACCTGACAAAGATTGATGTACAGTATATTGTTGTCTGTTAGTAATTAAGATATGTTTTGGAGCATATATGAGTTTGCAGGCTCTTTCTATTAAAAAAATATGGTGAAACCCTCCAGAAATTACGATGGGAATCTATTCTTAATATATTCTTACACACACACCTGCCTGTCTAGCCCTGTCAACGAAGGTTCCGTCTCCGTTGTTCTGGAACAGGAAGTTAGGTCCATTCTCGTTGTCACAGAACACATCAGAGCTGCTTTGGCTCACGATTGGTCCAACCACTACACCACGGCCACCTAGGTGGGGAAAAAAATACTTCATCAAAATATTTGAGTTGTTTGTTTTATATGGAAACGCCTCTGTCACACACATACATCAAACCTGTCATCCCAACGGCAAAACAGAAATTTGTTACGTCTCTGTCACACACATTAAACCGGTTATCCCAACTGCAAAACAGACGTCTTCCTTTACTCGTCTCTGGTACCTGTGTATTTGTTGACCCCGGCCTGCTCTGCCACATCTGAGAGGGCCACGATACCTCTGACCAGATCACTGGCTGCCTCATCCATCTCTATCAGGGCATGTGGCCCCACGTTACCACTGGCATAGTTAGCCACGTACACAGCATACCGCCCTGTACCCTGTAAAGAGGGAGACATGGGGTTGATAGACAAAACGGGAGGAGGTACACCGCATACCGCCCTGTACCCTGTAAAGAGGGAGACATGGGGTTGATAGACAAAACGGGAGGACGTACACCGCATACCGCCCTGTACCCTGTAAAGAGGGAGACATGGGGTTGATAGACAAAACGGGAGGACGTACACCGCATACCGCCCTGTACCCTGTAAAGAGGGAGACATGGGGTTGATAGACAAAATGGGAGGACGTACACCGCATACCGCCCTGTACCCTGTAAAGAGGGAGACATGGGGATGATAGACAAAACGGGAGGTATAGAGACAGACAGAATACAGACAGACACAGAAAGAAATGCTTAACCAATGGATGGACAGATAAATTAATAAATAAATGGTTAGCCAGATTTCTTTTTAAACCTTTCTGTCAACGCAGGCTACTGAGCGCCCTGCCATCCGATTGGCCACTCCTCTGCGCACATTGATGTCATCACCGAGCAGATCCTCGAAGCGTCCGTTACGGAATTTAAAGAGCTTGTCAGAGTACGTGGCCCGACCTTGTGATCAAAACACAAAACATTGCATTAGTGTAGATGTTTTTAATATGAATAGTAAGCATTATAGTAGCTATAACTGTTGATTATTACTACAGTAAGAATTACTGCGGTTTTCTTTGTATTTACAACCCGAATTCCAGAAAAGTTGGGACGTTTTTAAAATTTGACTGAAATGAAAACTAGAAGACTTTCAAATTACATGAGCCAATATTTTATTCACAATAGAACATAAATAACATAGCAAGTGTTTAAACTGAGAAATGTTACACCTTTATCACTAAATTAGCTCATTTCAACTTTGATGCCTGCTACAGGTCTCAGAAAATATGACAAGGGGGCAACAAATGGCTAAAAAAAGATTCAGCTGGGAGAAAATCTAGCAACTAATTAAGTTAATTCATATCAGGTCTCTAACATGATTAGCTATAAAAGGGATGTCTTAGACAGGCAGAGTCTCGCAGAAGTAAAGTTGGGCAGAGGCTCTCCAATCTGTGAAAGAATGCATAAAAAGATTGTGGAATACTATAAAAACAATGTTCCTGAACGTCAAATTGCAATACTCATCATCTACAGTGCATAACATCATCAAAAGATTCAGAGAAACTGGAGAAACTATGTGCGTAAGGGACAAGGCCGAAGACCTTTATTGGATGCTCTTGGTCTTTGGGCCCTCAGATGACACTACATCATTCATCGGCATGATTGTGTCAATGACATTACTAAATGGGCCCAGGAATACTTCCAGAAACCACTGTCGGTAAACACAATCTGCCGTGCCATCTGCAGATGCCAACTAAAGCACCATCATGCAAAAAGGAAGCCATATGTGAACATGGTCCAGAAGCTCTGTCATGTCCTGTTGGCCAAGGCTCATTTACAATGGCTATTTCAAAGTGGAAAACTGTTCTATGGTCCGACGAGTCCAAATTTGACATTCTTGTTGGAAATCACGGACACTGTGTCCTCTGGGCAAAAGAGGAAGGAGACCTTATGTGGCTTCCTTGGTGCATGATAGAGCTTTAGTTGGCATTTGCAGATGACATGGCGGATTGTGTTTACCGACAGTGGTTTCTGGAAGTATTCCTGGGCCCATTTAGTAATGTCATTGACACAATCATGATGATGAGTGATGCAGAACTGTAGTAGGTATCAAATTTGAAATGAGCTCAATTAGTGGATAAAAATGCAAAGATCACTCTGTTTACACATTTGTTATGTTACCTATGTTCTATTGTGAATAAAATATTGGCTCATGTGATTTGAAAGTCTTTTAGTTTTAATTTTATTCAAATGTAAAAATGTCCCAACTTTTTCGCTATTGGAGTTATACTAGAGTAAACCTGATTATAGCCGTTTGTTGATTTTTACCAGAGTAAGCATTATGTTAGTGGTTGTTGTTGATATTTACCAGAATAATCATTATGTTAGCGGTTCTTGTTGATATTTACCAGAATAATCATTATGTTAGTGGTTGTTGTTGATATTTACCAGAGTAAGCATTATGTTAGTGGTTGTTGTTGATATTTACCAGAATAAGCATTATGTTAGTGGTTGTTGTTGATATTTACCAGAATAAGCATTATGTTAGCAGTTCTTATTGATATTTACCATAGTAAGCATTATGTTAGTGGTTGTTGTTGATATTTACCAGATTAAGCATTATGTTAGTGGTTGTTGTTGATATTTACCAGAGTAATCATTATGTTAGTGGTTGTTGTTGATATTTACCAGAATAATCATTATGTTAGCGGTTCTTGTTGATATTT
>JACXGM010039513.1:0-10494 GCA_016801145.1 Umbra pygmaea
TGTTATATCACTTCACTAAACACTTTACATCTGTTATATCGCTTTACTAAACACTTTACATCTGTTATATCACTTCACTAAACACTTTACATCTGTTATATCGCTTTACTAAACACTTTACATCTGTTATATCACTTCACTAAACACTTTACATCTGTTATATCGCTTTACTAAACACTTTACATCTGTTATATCACTTTACTAAACACTTTACATCTGTTATATCACTTTACTAAACACTTTACATCTGTTATATTACTTTACTAAACACTTTACATCTGTTATATCACTTTACTAAACACTTTACATCTGTTATATTACTTTACTAAACACTTTACATCTGTTATATCACTTTACTAAACACTTTACATCTGTTATATTACTTTACTAAACACTTTTCCTCTGCTATATCTCTTTACTAAACCCTTTACTTCTGTTACCTCACTTTACTAAAAACTTTACTTATGTTTTGTCATACTGAACATATGAATTAATCTTCATACTTCCCTTTACTAAACACATCCAGCTCTAAATCCACTGATCACAAGCTGGTGATATATCTCTTGGTTCTTTAAAAACAGAAAGTACCTTTAAAGCATCTTTGTAGTCTCACGTCTACCTTCTCCTACCCAATGTTATAATCCCAGTCAATAATAAAGATTCTCTTATTTCCCACTATCTATGGTATACTACAGTGTTGGTCCTATTCATCATTACAGTATTCCAGAATGTTCTGAATAAAATTTTTGAATCTTCATCTCAAACTGTCATCCTCATCCTCATCCTCTCCAGGCATCAGAGAAATTTCTGTCCTACCCTCCGTGGGCGCTGGGCGTGGCCTACTCCCTCATCATCACGGCCATGCTCCCTCTGCCTGCCGTCTTCCTGGCACGCCGCTTCAACCTCCTCTCCGACGGCTCCAACAAGCTGTCCGTCTCCTACCGTAAAGGAATGACCAAGGACCTGTCCGGCCTGGAGGAGGAGAACGAGTCCCGCTTCATCCTCGGTAAGGGCACACCCAGCCCGAACCCATCACCCATGCCGGCCCACCGCCCCTACCTTGGGCCCGGCGGCGCCCAGGAGATGACCAACACTGCGGGTTACGGCACCGGCGCCCCGACCAAGACAGGTTATCAGAATATAAATTCTCCAGAATCTGAACTATGATCAATCTAAAGCACAAGACGCCACGCCTCTCCAAGCCAACGCCACAAACATCGCCCCACCCCCAGAGATAGAGCACTGCCGCACCCTCCATGCCATTCCGCCAGCCCAGAAACACGTCTTTCCTTCCCTAACAATTTGCAATCCCATGTTCCTCTGTTCCAGCTAACGGGGTTCAGGGGGACAGGATGTTACAGAATGGTAGTGGCCACAAAGTTTACCGCCCTCTTTTAACGATGCGATGCTACAGCCACGCGGAACACTGAGGTCAGTGTTTTAGTGCTAGGGTGGTTTTGGGCGACTGACGGAGCTATCGTACCTCAAGATGCTCTCAAGTCCTTTCTTCTTTCTAAAAGAAGTGGAAGCATCAAGTTCCCTCACGTCATGGAATAAGTGAATATGTGCTGGTTCCTTTACTAAATGGCACCCTATTCCCTATAGAGTGCCCAACTTTAATCCAAGGCCTGAGGGCTAAAACACTATGTATTGGGAATATGGTGACATTTGGGAGGATAGCCTGTCAATCAATTCTGGTGAAGTATCGGCACTGTAAATCCAGTGTCCATCCACAGTGTACCCCGCTTAATGACCCGTGTTCATCTAGGGTGCAGAGTTTATCCGGTAGGGTTCAACTACATACTGTATCTTACCATCATATGTACATGTATCAGAGTCCCATATAGCACAGTAAGACTTGTGGATATTCTTCTATCTAGATGTTAATCTTTATGTAGAGTATTGTAAACAGTAGGTGTTTTGCGAGGCTTATATGTCATTGTAAATACTTAAGAAAACCAATATGCAGAGAGATAAAGGTTGATCCTTCTCTCTGACCGACCCCACAGCCCCCCCACACGGAAACAAACACACCACGGTGAAGCACCGCTGTGTCCGAACTCAGAGCCTCACTTTCATTCCAACAGGAAATAAACTTCCTCACATCACTCCTAAACAAAACAAAATAGGCCCTCTTAACAGATCAAGCACACCCATTACAGTGGCAGACATCCGTCACACCCTGGCACAACGAAACCGGCCCTTTTTTAAAATCAGTTTCGGCTGGATGACTAATCTAAGCACAGGTAACGCAAGCAGCCTACATTTGATCATCAGGCATCGAAGTGGGCATGTCTGTGTCGTGTCTGTCGTCTGTGTCGTGTCTGTCGTGTCTGTCGTGTCTGTGTCATGTGTTCTGCCTAGCCGGCTCTGGTGTCCCCAGGATTATAAATAGTACTGTGTCACCCAGGGGGAAGTGTGTCAGAGACGTTGGCAACCCGCCCTGACAATGCAGCGCCATGGAGACGACTCCTCTTGTGTTGTTGTGGATTGGGGCACGCGCACGCACACACACGCACGCACACACACACACACACGCACACACACACACACACACACACACACACACACACTGGATGGCACATTGTTATGCTTTGTCAACCAGCACCAGGTGGCTGTTATCAAGCTGGGTTGTGTTCATAAGAAGGACAACATTTTATAGCAGAGTGAAACCTAACAGAAAATAATGAGTTGTTCATTGGAAAGTGTTATGTTACAATATGCCCTTATAAACACAAACTAGGTGCAAAGCCATTATACAGGGATTGCAGTTAACCTCAGTTGAAATATAGATAAATGGGACATGTAGGGTTAGTTATTGTTATACATTATTTTAATCAACTTCAATGAGCAATCAGATCGATCGACGGTAATAATAGATTTATTTATGTGAATTGTCAAATCTTTAAGAGAGTTAGCCTTTTTATTTTCATTGCGATTTGTAATATATTATGTAATAATGTGTAATTTCTCTAAATAATAGCTATTATGTGGATATAATGTTGTGTATAATGTAGTGTACAAACTAACCTTTTCTTTTTTGTGGTTGCAATATCTGATCTAGCCACAGTGTGGCACTGTTGACCACCATAGGTATCCAACAGTGGCCCAAGCCTATCCATTTGGCATTGGGTAAATGTGTCTGTCTCCTGCCCCTCCCTAGCCCTATCAGCAGGGAACCACACAGCGCACTTTGTGTGTCTTCTTAAAAAGCAATCCTCTCCTTGTCTCCTCTCCTTCATTGCAATAATGTAAAAGAAATAACCTTGTGAAAATGATATTCACAAACAGTGACAACGAAGCACAGGACTGAGAGGATTGCCCGTTTTAGGCTGAAAAGATTTAGAGACAAACGTGAGATGACTTATAAGGCGTATAAAGTTGATACTGACTTCGGCCAACCTGTTGTCGGTGCCTAAACAATATCAACATGTTGGTCCGCTCTGATAGCCTATCGTTATATTCGGTAGTATGGAGAACTTATGTTGTTATGTAGTCAGATTTTATGTCTTTGGGCTAGTTCCAGATACTTGAGCACTTTATCGCAGGTAGAGGACCCTGGAGTTGAACAGAAACAAGTGTATAGACAAAAACTAACACTGTTTCAATTCGTGTTCTGTCTTTGTTGCAGTAGTTTACAACAGGACAGTCACTAATTGTTTTATTTATTTTTATTTGAAATTACGCAAAGCTTATAATAGCTGCACAACACAGAATCCTAGTGCACAATTAGCACAAGGTACACAGTGTAGACACAACCATCAAAAGCCTCTTCTGTAGAGTTCAGTAGTAGGCAGTGAAGCACACAACTGAAGCACACAGAACTGGAGAAGCACAACGGCACTGAGGGAAAGATACTGCTGTTTATTTATTGCGTTGTTACTAGCGAACAGAGAACACTGGTTATTCACAGCGTTTTATTGGCCCGTGGATCACAACCTCAGGTTGCTATGAGGGAAACGGTTTGTGGTGGAAGGCGAGAACGCAGACCGCGCTGGCTACATTCCCATATACAGTAGCCGTCAGAGCCAACGTGTATTGAAAGAAGTCACTGGCTAGAAGCCAAATGGCAGCCTTGTTCCCTAAAAGGTGCATTTCGGAGGCAAACGTAGGAAATCTAAACACTTCTTGCCTCAGAAATCCCTGTTATGGATTTTGTGGCACTTAAACTGCCTATAACTGTCCTAACCTTCTATCCCATAGCACATAAATGCTGCTACTATATGGTCATAGAGTAATTATGTATTACCAATTAGAATCACTTGAACTTAAATTGATGGAAGGAAGCCAGAGAGGGAGACATGGAAAGAGATTATAAGAGAACAACAGAGAGAGGTGGAGATGGTAAGAGTGAGAGAGGAAGTGTGTGTGAGAGAGAAAACACATAGAGCTTGTGTCAGCCATTCTAATAGCATCCCACTGTTATGTAAACCAGGTAGCTTCTGCCAAGGTGAGTCTGCTCCATGTTACTTTAGCTCCCTTCTGAAGCTCCCTTCACTAGCTCTTTTCTGTGGCTTTCTTCTGTAGCTCCTTTCTCTAGCTTCCTTTCTGTGTCCTTTTGTACTCCCTTTCTTTAGCTCCCTTCACTAGCTCTTTTCTGTGGCTTTCTTCTGTAGCTCCTTTATCTAGCTTCCTTTCTGTGTCCTTTTTGTCTCCCCTTCTTTATCTCCCTTCGCTAACTGTTCTGTAGCTGACTTCTTAAGCTCCCTTCTTTAACTCCTTTCTGTAGCTCCCTATATTATCTCCTTTCTTTAACTTTATTCTGTAGCTCTCTTCTTTAGCTCCTTTCTCTTACTCTGTTCTGTAGCTACCTTCTTTAGCTCCTTTCTCTAACTCCAATCTGTAGCTCCCTTCTTTAACTAGTTTCTAGCTTAATCTTTTAGCTCTTTTCTGTAGCTCCTTTCTTTGGATTATTTTATATAGTACCTTACTTTAGCTCCCATCCTCTAGCTGCCTTCTTAACTCCTTTCTGTAGCTCCTTCCTCCGTTCTCTAACTCTGTTCTGTATCTCCCTTCTTTAGCTTTTTTCTCTAACTCCAATCTGTAGCTCCCCTCTAACTAGTTTCTAGCTCCATCTTCTAGCTCTTTTCTGTAGCTCCCTTCTTTGGCTTGTTTGTGTCACACCCTACTTCAGCTCCCGTTCTCTAGCTCCCTTCTCTTACCCCTTTCTGTAGCTCCCTTCTTTAGCTTCTTTCTGTAACTCCAATCTGTAGCTCCCCTCGTTAACTAGTTTCTAGCTCTGTCTTCTAGCTCTTTTCTGTAGCTCCCTTCTTTGGCTTGTTTCTCTAGCACCGTACTTTAGCTTCCATCCTCTAACTACTTTCTTTAGGACCCTTTTCTAGCTCCTTCCCTTTATCTCTCTTCTGTACCTTGTCTCTATATCTACATTCCTAGCTTTCTTCTGTAGCTCCATTCCTAGCTCCTTTCATATACCACCATCTCATTTCTATAGCTTTGTTCTCCAGCTCCCTTCTCTAGCGCTCTTCCTGTCTCCCTTTTCTGAGTCCTTTCTTGACTTTCCTTATCCTATTAGCTCTGGACTGTTATGCCAGCCACTTTACTAGGTGCCAATTATGGCTCCTGGCATAAAATGGACCAAGGAATTTTACTGAAAACCAGCTTTTTCCAGAGATGACATGTACTAAAATATTAGTTATTCCAAAGGTTTCTATAAGGATTTAAATCTATAAAATGCACAAAAAGTAACACGTTATAACCGCACACAAACTTTATGGAGACAACATGTTTTTTATTGCACATGGCCTTTAGTCAGTCAATTACTTGAAACAATTTTAAAATCTGTCAATGTATTCCCACTCTTTGAGGGGCTGTAATTGCAACTCCAGGGCCTATATCATTTAATTATTTAGGATTTTACAAGTACAATAAATAAAACCTGTGTAGACTCATTTGATTTCTCTCAAAGTGCAGTCATAGAGTAATTATATGTTTAATAGTAATAAAATGTTTTTCTGTGATGAATCAAAGTGAACACTACAGTACTTAAAAGGAAAGTTCCGGATTCTACAACTCTATCTGACATGGCTCCTCACCCTGAAAAAAGTCTGCTAGTGGTGTTTAAATTTAGCTAAATTTGTAATGGCTTTTTAAAGAGCCTGATATTTGGGTTATCTCCCTAGGCCTGTAGACTTCACAGAGTGATGAATCGAACATTGTGTTGTAAAATCCCACTTTATTCTGTATATTTACTCTGTATATTAATGTACATTCTGTCAAATTCACAATTAATATATCTATAGTAAAAGTGACAGGGTGAGTACTGAGCTGTAAATAATAGCTGTATATTTTGAAATATTTCAGGTTTTTGTACGTAATGTACCATTATTGTGTCTGTAGAATTATGATGTAAAGATATTGTCAGTGTAAGATTGATGTTCTCAATCAAAATAATTGTAGATTCGGTGTGTCTCTGCAGGTGTGTGACAGGCTTGCACGCGTGCATTAGGTCTGCATTTGCGTGTGAGATGACTGGGTGTGAGCGAGTTTGTTTCTGTGTACACGTAGATTTCATTGTTAAAACTGGTTGTGTGTTTCTTAATTTCCACCTTCAGTGTTGTGCGAACTTTACTCACTGTAATCAAGTAGAGACAACTCAATCGTGATGACTTGGGACCACTGACTTTAAGAAATCTCTAAGTGTTCTGTGTCTTTTCCGCTGCTTTTTGGAACAACTGCCTGTTCCTTCACATGAAGGACGACTTGAACTTGGTCTACAATAATGTGTGAAAATTCATGAGCATTAGCTAATATTGTGACAATATATATATATATATATATATATATATATTTATTTATTTTTGTCTTAGACAAAACATTGAGGGAAAATGAAATAAAAGTTAACACTTTTATCAACCACGTAATAGTGTGTCTGGGGTGTGTCATTTATTCTAGAATATCTATTTCAGTTGTATCAGTCAAACACAACGTTGAACGCTTCAGGAGAAGGACGTTGTAGAATTCAATCAATTCCTGTTCATGCTTGGAGCCAATAGTTGACTGATGCAAGAGAGCACAAGCCAAGGGCACTATAAGTTCTCTGGAGACTAATGGACATCTCCAATAACGCACCACTGAAACATGGCTCCTGTGTGGTTTTCAGGAGGTATAATGCTTGAGTAGTTTATTACCTTAATTTCATGGATGTCATTTAACCCATTTGCTGCTATATTTGTTTTTGCTAATAGAGTAGAAATGCTAGCTAACATAGCTAGAAACATACAATAGCTACCTTGTTAACCAACTAACAATCTTGCAAGGATTTTAACAGTCAACCTAGCATTCTCTTTCCTAAAGCAATGTTTTAAAATGTAACTTGCGAGTTTGACAATTTAACAATAAGAAATTGTCTTGCATGACTACTCATTCCCCCCAAAAAATCACTTTATATTTCCAAAACTGTCTTAGTCTATCATAGATGTCTGAGTCAAATAGACCTTGTTTTTAAAGCCTCATATTAAGCTGGTTTTGGAGCATAACAGTTATTTGATATATGCTGTCAGTTACACTTTAAACATTGATAATAATTTTTTCAAAGTGACTCTTATGTTCAAAAGCATCTTAAAGATTTAACATTATAGCCATTGATCTTGAATGCCCTTAAAGCCAGTCAGAAAGCATGATATTCCCTTTCAGAGTCCACAGTGGAAGAGATAGTCCCTCTGGACGTGGCTCGTTGCTTGGATGTCGAGGATGCACGGATTCCTGGAAGAGAAATCGGACCAGCAAATTGTGAAACTTTAGAATGCAAGCAAGGTGTCTCTTGTGTGACTGAACAGGGAGAATAGGGCAACACACCCAAATAAACAAGAGAAAGAGATGGTCGTGGAAAAAGAGATGGGGACAAAGAGCGGGAGATAATCTAAAGACTATACTGAACTGGTCTGGGCCCATATTAGGTCCAAACAATTGTTTTTTTATATTTGTTTATGTGTGACTGACTAGCGGGGGACAATTAAACAAAAAGGAATTGACTTCAATGTCCAGGGTGCAAGTCTAGTGCCATAGGATAATCACTAGTGTGAAGTATACAGCCTTCTGGGCCAGGTCTGGGTAATTCTGGGCCAGGTCAGGGTAATTCTGGGCCAGGTCTGGGTAATTCTGGGCCAGGTCTGGTTAATTCTGGCCAAGGGCTGGGTAACTCTGGGCAAAGGCTGGGTAACTCTGGGCAAGGGCTGGGTAATTCTGGGCAAGGGCTGGGTAACTCTGGGCAAGGGCTGGGTAATTATGGGCCAGGGCTGGGTAATTCTGGGCAAGGGCTGGGTAATTCTGGGCAAGGGCTGGGTAACTCTGGGCAAGGGCTGGGTAACTTTGGGCCAGGTCTGGGTAACAAAAGATTACAAAGAAATGTATTACAGTGCAAATCCGCCATCATAATGGCAGTGTGCGAAAGGTACAAATGCGCCTGGCTCTTAAAAAGAATGGAAGATGAATCTCTGATTGGTTTATTTTATGTTACGCCCAAAACACCTATGAATTAATGAAGACACTTAGTACAACACTTTTAGAACATGCACCCGGTGCATGGACCCTTTTTTCCGCTATCAAACTAGCAAAAGTGGATTTGGACATGCCCAAAGCACGCTTGCGCCATGCGCTTCACGCTTTATGCTTAGACCATTAAAATCGGGTCTATTGAGTAAATCTTTACACTGCAGCAATACCTACTGTACATAATGTGGTACAGGCACGGAATGGTAATATTAGGTATATGTAGATTAGCACTCAGGACAACTCACACGACAGAAAATACCTGCTGTACTTAAGGTGGTACAGCCAGAAATAGTAATTATTCGCAGCAAGTAGCTCTAACCCTTCTCCTTACATTCACAGGGTACAATGACACACAGAACAAGGGAGCAGAGGAAACAGATATACAAACACTAATTGGAGACAAAAAGCAGCTGATGATAATGATTAGTGGACAAACTATGACAGGTGTGATGAAGTCTAATGAATTAAATGTTTTTTAAATAATTCAGCTTTTATGCTGAGCTGGTCTGTGGATGTGCAGTATCATGTCATGTAATATGTTTCCTTTGGATGCCAGAGCAGATTTTCCTTGTAGCTGATAGAGATACTAATAAAATCCGAAATGTAATGTTTTCTATTACTCTGGAAACGTTGCTTATGTTACATCCCCAGTCTAAATGTAGATGGAAATATGTATTACCTGTTTTGTGTTCCTGTTCCCTGTATGTGTTTGTTTCGTTCAGTATGTTTATTTCCCCACAGGTGGTGCAAATCCAGTAATCATGGTTAACTCTTATCAATGACTCCTCCCCTCCATAATCCTGTAATCATGTTTAATCATCACTTATCAATGACTCCTCCCCTCCATAATCCTGTGCACCTGGTTCCAGGCATCAACAGCTATCCCATCATGCCCTTCATCTCTATACTGTATCAATGTGCCATTTTGTGTGTACTGTCTCTCTCTGCCTGTGTGTACTCTCTCTCTCTACCTGTGTGTACTGTCTCTCTCTGCCTGTGTGTACTGTCTCTCTCTGCCTGTGTGTAAGTTTGCTCTGTTATTTGATATACTTGATATGTGAGGTCTGTTGAGCTAGTGCTATTTATGAAGAGTGATTAGGGAGCCACTCTACTTGTGCTTTAATGTACATCACCAGACCGTTTAGTCCTTGTAATGGTCGCCTCATTCTAGAGGACAGGAGTTGCTACTCCAGCTCACCAACTCCAGGCTATATGTTCTACTCGTCGGGGGAGGAGTACGACGGTGAGGTGTGGCGGGTCTAGGCAGAGGCAGACAGAGTGGAGGTGTGTGACTGCTGCCCTCTGGAGTGGCAAGCCCGTGGATGGATGGACGTGGGTCCAGAAAGGCCACCACGGACCTCTACTATTCAACTAGTGACATATTTTTTTTCCAAAATACAACCCCAATTCAGAAAAATCTGGGACAGTATGGAAAATGCAAAAAACAACAAGATTAAGTTGTTCAAAAATTAACATATGTTTTTGTGTTTTTTGGGATATATATAACCTAATACATAACATTCATTGTCTCAGAATGTTGGATTTCATTCTTCCATGTTGTAGCCATGGGTCTTCTGATTCCAAAACCATAAGGCACTTCACTCCAGGTCAAGGTATGAACTTTACAGAGGCCAAAGGTCAACATTGTGCCAGTCGGACTCAAACCCCCTTAGACATACAATTATTAACCATTTGGCCACTGACAACATAATTTATTTACAGTTTTTTTCAGTCGCTAACAAGCGTTTGTCCAACCAGTTGTCACATTTTCAAAACTCTAAACGCAATTAGCACAGCATCGGTCTTTTGTGGCCATAGCATTCACACATTTCAAGTCGTTTTCACACAATATGTAGTTAGTGAACACATTTCCACAATGCTTACATTTTCTTAACAGACAAGCTATACCTCCCAACAAAATTGTGGATTGTTTTTGTAGTATTTACAAATGTTAACACACACCATCCCACAATAGCAAAAACA
>JACXGM010039514.1:0-10554 GCA_016801145.1 Umbra pygmaea
GTGCTCACCTCGACTAGGCGCTCTGCTCATGTTACACCTTTACTTCATGAACTTCACTGGCTACCTGTGGCATCACGTATTCACTTTAAGGTATTGCTGCTAACATTTAAAGCATTAAATGGTCTTGCCCCTCAATATCTGGCTGACTTACTCCACCCTTACCGCCCTGCCCGGTCCCTTAGATCAGCTGAACTTGGTTGATTGTCCGACCCTCGTTTCCGGTTGTCTACTGTAGGTGGAAGGTCATTTAGTCTTAATGCTCCTAAACTATGGAACTTCCTACCTCTCACAATACGTAGTGCCTCATCCATGGCTAAATTCAAGACCGAATTAAAGACGTATCTATTTAACATGCATTGTGTATGATGTGATTATCTGTTTTCATGTGACTGTAATGTATGTATGAATGTCTTGTATTGTATAATGTAAAGCGGCCTTGAGCAATGGAAAGGCGCTATATAAATAATTATTCTTCTTCTTCTTAAAAAGTCAATTGCGCTGGGTGTAAGATAGGGCCCAGAGTCTAATTGTGGTTTCTTAAGAAGTGGCTTTATAACAGCAGTTTTGTATGCATTTGGGAAGACAGATTCTAGATATGTATTTATAATATTTAGAACAGGGCATGAGATGCTATTAAAAACATTTTTCAGAAGAGTGGTCGGGATAGGGTCGATAGCGCAAGTGGTAGATTTACTCTCTCTAACAATCTTTTGCAGGTCGTCAGTAGCACTGCTGTTAAATGTCTTCATGTGTTTTGTACAATGTTTGCTTGGGAAGTTTATATTTGTTGTTGTGATGCTGGCTCTGATGGTTGTGATCTTGACTCCTTGCATTTAAGTTTAGAGGCTTGACTTGTCCATTTAGGGATAGGGGCAGGGTTTAGAAGTTTGTCTATTGTTGAAAATAGTGTTCTAGGGTTATTTTCACATGATCCTGGAAAAGTGGTTCTTTCTTGCAGCATGTACAGTGTTATTGTAGGTCATTAAGGATTTATTGTAGATGCTAAGATGAACCTCAAGTTCAGTTTTCCTCCATTTTCTTTTAGCGGCCCTATTTGCTCTTTTTAGTTCACGGAAAGCTATTCATCCATGGAGATGCTTTCTCTCCTAACCTCATTTTTTCCTGAATTGGGGTTACTTTGTCTAGAGCAGTGGTCCTCAAACCCTTCCATGGAGGGCCTATTGTATGCAGGTCTTTGCTTTTACCTTGTACAAGCCTGATGTATTAGCTCACTAATTGGTTAGGATCTCCCCTCACCTGGCAGTCTAGGTCCTAATTATGCTCTAATTGAAGGGAAAGACCAAAAACCAGCATACACTAGGCCCTCCATGGAAGGGTTTGAGGACCATTGGTCTAGAGCATTTGTCAGATTGTTATTTATTATATTTACCATCTCGTGTACTGTGTTGTTTGTACTTAAATGAAGTCGACTTAAAAATTTTGAAACATTTTGGACTAACTGTAGATGGGCAATTTGAAGACTTGCTAAATACCACAATATAAAGAATTGCAGTAATCTAGCCAACACATAATAAATGCATGCCATTTCTAGAGTTTTCGGAGTGAGAAAACCTTTGACTTTAGACAGTAATCAAAGTTGGTAGAAACTAGAACTGATTACAGATGAAATGTGTTTGTCAAATTTTAGAGACTGGTAGACAACAACACCCAAGTTCCGCACTCCTGTGGATTTAAAAGCCAATAGATGCTCTAACTAAGGGCTTATTTGCAGAGAATTTTCATTTGGGCCAAAAACAATTACCTCAGTTTTGTCTTCATTTAGAAAGAAGAAATGTTGGGCTAACAATGCTTTCACCTCTTCTAAGCATAGCAGAAGAGACCTCAGGATTGTTTCTCTTGATTGGAATGTAAATTTGCGTGTCGTCTGCATAAAAATGAAATGAAACACCATGTTTCCTTAGAATGGTGCCCAGAGGTAGCATGTAGAGAGAAAATAGAGAAGGGGCCAAGATAGAGCCCTGTGGAAGCCCACAGGTCAGGGGTGCCATAGAGCTGGAGAAGTTACCCATCTTTACTAAAAAAATTCTGTCAGACAGGTATGACTAAAACCATGTCAGAACCGAAGCCCTTAGACACACCCAGATTTCTAGTCTAGCTAGGAGAGTAGGGTGGTCGATGGTATCAAAAGCTGCCAAGAGATCTAAGAGAACAAGGACCACAGTGTCTCCAGAATCAATAGAGAGATAAATATAATTTAACACTCTCAGGAGGGTAGACTCATTGCTGTGGGCAGACCTAAAACCAGATTGAAAATCCTCATAGATAAAAATTTTTGACAAAAATTGTTGGAGTTGATCTAGCACAATTTTCTCCAGTAGTTTAGAAATGAAATGTAAAACAGAAATAGGTGAAAAAAATTTAAATGGAGGGATCTAGTGAAGGCTTCTTAAGCAGAGGTGTGACCGTGGCCACTTTAAGATTGGCAGGAACAATGCTTGCAGTCAGTTGCCTACTGGAAATATGTCACATAAAATTTAATGAAAGTGATGCTTTTGAAAACATTATATTTCTGACAAATTAAATATTTTTTAAATGGAATGTCTATTTTGTCTCGGCGGAGCTGATCGGAACACGGACAAATTCTTGTTCAGCTGCTTAATCTTGTTGTCAGTCAACCGCTCGCACATCAATGTAGGTTTTATGCTAAATTCAGACCGAATGCTTATTGAGCGTGAAATTCGGTTCTATCGCATCTATTTGGACGCTTGAACAATTTGAATCCACTCGCGTGTCCAAAGCAAAAAGGACGCGTGAATAAAGCGTGTGTTTGAAGTGAAATAGACGCGCGTTCGAGGCAGAATTGAGGTGTTCGAACGGGAGAGAGACACCTGCTCAGCGGCGGCACGTGGCATTTTCCCCCAATGAGACATAAACAAATCACCATACTCTTAAAACTATGAATAAGGGACAGCACATTTAATTTGTTAATATTGCTCTAACACATTGTGTCAAATGTTCAGCATTGTAAATAGTCCAAAGTAAAAGTACAAGACTGGGTTCATCCGTTTTGGGAAGTTTTTAATGAAAACATATAACCAGGTAAAGGCGATCATAACCATTGACAATAAGGAATACATTTGACTCTTTGTTAAATGTAGCAAGGAGATCTTCAGTGCCCCTAGCCTGTAAGAAAAGGAAGACTAATACTGAGGTATTATTATAATGGTATCAGCCATTATGGGAAGAATTTGTATGAAATGTGAAATCCAAATTGTAAAGGTAAAACACAAATAAATCCAAATGTTGATTGTACAACTAACCAGTGTTATCATCATTTGTATACCTTAATAATAAGCAGGTTGTAATGAGGCAACCACTGGAGCCAGTGTACATACTTGGTTACCAAGCTGGCAGCTTTGAAGAGTGTTTGTTGAGTCCTGGTTAGACTATGTGTGTGTTTGTTTGCTCTGCAGTTTCAGACAGATCTACAGTAGCCTACGTGTTTCCTCCATCTGCCGGCAGTGTCGCCATTTCTCATTTCACCCGTTTTTGTGCGTACGCCTGGGTCAGAGTTGCCGTCAAGGACCGCACATTTTCCCGTCAAGTTTGCTTTTTATAAATCCCAATTATTTAGTAGAGAGGTGTGTACATCTTCTTTTGTGCATACGCCACATCTCTCTTCATGTAGCAGATTATGTTTTGGCACATCCTACAGTGCCTTGCAAAAGTATTCAGCCCCCTTGAACATTTCGACCTTTTGCCACATTTCAGGCTTCAAACATAAAGATATAAAACTGTAATTTTTTTTTGAAGAAGCAACAACAAGTGGGACACAATCATGAAGTGGAATGAAATTTATTGGATATTTTAAACTTTTTTAACAAATAAAAAACTGACAAATTGGGTGAGCAAATTTATTCAGCCCCTTTACTTTCATTGCAGCAAACTCTCTCCAGAAGTTCAGTGAGGATCTCTGAATGATCCAATGTTGACCTAATGACTAATGGTGATAAATAGAATCCACCTGTGTGTAATCAAGTCTCTGTATAAATGCACCTGCTCTGTGATAGTCTCAGAGGTCCGTTAAAGCACAGAGAGCATCATGATGAAGAACCTGGGAGACACACTAAACATGTGGAAGAAGGTGCTCTGGTCAGATGAAACCAAAACCGAACTTTTTGGCAACAATGCAAAACATAATGTTTGGAGCAAAAGCAACATAGCTCATCACCCTGAACACACCATCCCCACTGTCAAACATGGTGGTGGCAGCATCATGGTTTGGGCCTGCTTCTCTTCAGCAGGGACGGGGAAGATGGCTAAAATTGATGGGAAGATGTAGCCAAATACAGGACCATTCTGGAAGAAAACCTGATGGAGTCTGCAAAAGACCTGAGACTGGGACAGGGATTTGTCTTCCAACAAGACAATGATCCAAAACATAAAGCAAAATCTACAATGGAATGGTTCACAAATAAAAATATCCAGGTGTTAGAATGGCCAAGTCAAAGTCCAGACCTGAATCCAATCGAGAATCTGTGGAAAGAACTGAAAACTGCTGTTCACAAACGCTCTCCATCCAACCTCACTGAGCTCGAGCTGTTTTGCAAGTAGGAATGGTCAAAAACTTCAGTCTCTCGATGTGCAAAACTGATAGAGACATACCCCAAGCAACTTACAGCTGTAATCGCAGCAAAAGGTGGCTATACAAAGTATTAATATTTTGCACGCCCAATTTTTCAGTTTTTTATTTGTTAAAAAAGTTTGAAATATCCAATAAATTTCGTTCCACTTCATGATTGTGTCCCACTTGTTGTTGATTCTTCACAAAAAATTACAGTTTCATATCTTTATGTTTGAAGCCTTAAATGTGGCAAAAGGTCAAAAAGTTCAAGGGGTCCGAATACTTTCGCAAGTCGCTGTATATCATAACAAGGTAATAAAATGTGTAATCAAGTGATGACTGATTAACAGTAATGTACTGTAAATGCTAAATGCCCTAATACATGTTAATACTACAGCAATGCAAAATATTGGTTCTAAACCTTGCAATTTTATGTAAGACAATTTCTCAATTTCTTTGCACAAAACTCTCCAGAAAATGCCATTTAAGGGTTTATTCAAAAATGCCCCGGACCCCTCTAGGGAGAGCCACCCCACATAACAAATCCCAATTTAACCCCTGCCTAGAAGCATTTGCAGTCCAGAGTTGTTTAGATAAATCCTGTCCCTTTTAAAGATATTTATTCTCTCCCAGAATAGGTTTAAACTGTTAACAGACCTCTGTTAGCACATGTGGAAGCAAGCCAACTGTTTAGTGCTAAAAATCTGTTAAACCAAACTATCCTCAACCAACTGTTGGTATCAGACCTGAAATATGCACTCTTGTAGATTCTTGTAATCAAGTCAAGGGTGTCAAACAGGCCAGTGAAGTACTTTTTTAACAGTTCAGACCAGTAGCATAACCAGAAAAACATATGTGGGTGTGCATCTAAAAAACTTGGTGTGCCACATCGATTTTTCTCTACAAAACAGAGGCCTATCCTACGAAGCAAGTTCACCATGCCCTAGATTTCCTTTCTTTACCTGGCTTCACTAAACCTAACAATTGCGATCTAGATGCGAGATGCTACAACGGTGATTATTAATTCATTAAATCAACCCAGGTTTTCCCAATCTAGTGATGAGCGCGTTCACATAAAAAAGGAAGTGTGTGCACCAGGACCAATCGAAGACACGGACAAGTCTATGAGAGCCGCATATTTCGCTAAAATTATCATTTTAGAGAAATTTAAAGAGCATAAAAGAATATAATCCAGATATAAAGCAGGAAGGAAATGCCATCTATTTATGAATGCCTCACGCTCATCGATATCACTGACTATAATTACGATTGTGTATTCCAATAAACCAATGTGTTGCTTCATGCTGATCGTGAATAACAATTTTATTTATTGTATTCTTTCATTTGCAAACCTGACAGTGTTGACCGGTCATGGGAGCAAACAAAAAATGTACAGGGTGTGTACATTAATCAATTAAGTTACAATACTTGGTTGTTTAGCAAGTTCTGTAGGAGTAAATAGTAAATGTAGCTACTGTCTCTACAGTGAAAGGGGATACATTGATTTTGGTCCGTATCAATCAGACAATACGCTAAAATACCTGTCACAAACAAATGCAACACTACGCATAAAGTCTGTGGAACTGTAAGCACACAACTTCGGTGTTTCACACTGCACTGGCACAAACGGCTCAAGATTAGTATTTAGCTGCTGAATGTGCTAACTAATGCATAATTAGCCTACTACATTGTTAGTCTCCCGTGATATTCACTGGGGTCATGTTGGTGGCTATTTTTGTGCATGTGTAGGCCTACGTGGATCTGGATGTTGTTTTTAACTAAAATAATTCAGAATTTATTTTAAAATGAACACATTTTATAATTACACCATAATACCCTAGGTTTAGAGAAATAAACGTTTTGTCAAGGCTATAACAAAAAGTGCATTATGTATCTGATTTATGGGTGGCACACCCCTGGCACACCCCTGCCTATGCCACTGCTGCTTTAGAGTGTCATTTGAACCTGCATGTATAACAATTTTGTCAGTGACAATGTAGCTTTTGAGGATTTCTGGTAGGTTTTCTGGACTAATCTTTTTCTTACCCATAGAGATGGGACCACTGACATCACCCGAACTGTTCACTGGGGGATCCCAACTATATTTCAAAAGGTACCAAAATATTAAGGTGGCACTCTGATTCTAGTAACTCTTTCCACAGTATTTCTATGTAGCCTACTGTGTATCCGAGCCCAAAATCGGAGCATCCAGGAAAGAAAAGACATTATGGGGACATACCATTGACTCATTTTTTAAGTTTGTTATCTCATATTTCTATTTTTATAATATCAGTTTCCTGATCAACACTTTTCTATCCCCCACACTGAAGGAGGCCTACACCCGTGTGCTCATGGGAAATATTGAGATCTCTCGAACCATCTTCCCATCAGGGACGAGAGGTGAGCACAATCTAACGTTCACCTGCACAGAAGCAGCGACACACATGCAGACCACTTTCAGACTTTATGGATGTAAAAGCATGGTGTGGTATTTTCCAGAACCACAAGAGGGCTCTCATTCTTCTAGTTCCAAAGGAAAGTAATTATGTGTTTATTTTATAGGAAATTATTTGGGGATGGTTTAATTTTTACATACCTTACGGTCTACATACATTGAATAAATTGTGATATTTGTTCAACAATCTTCCCTGAATCTTTTGTAATTTAAAGGTGAAAAATATTGAAATATTATTATTTTAATATAATTTAAAATACATTAATACATATTTTGACATATCTAATCAATAAATGTTAGAAGTAAATTTTTTAGCAGTTACATTTGTTTAATGTTCTTGTACAAGTAAGGAAAATAGAAATTATGTTGAGAGTGTTTTTTAGTTAACAGTTATTAACGACAGCCAAAGTATAAATTGGCAGGATGGTCGTCAATTAGGATATTTTTGTCAGGGTGGATGAAGGAAGTCTTCTTGCAGAACAAGAACTTGAGTCTGGATTTAACTTTTGACGGAAGATTGGGAATGTTGTTAAATGAGCGTGAGCAGTGAATCCAGACCCCAGTGTATGTAGGTGTCAACAGGCTGACCCTTTCAGGGTAAGGATGTTTTCTGGGCCAAGCAGATCCTGTAGGTTCAGGAATTGAAGATTAGGTTGAGTTCACAAGGCTTGTTGGATGTTATCAAAGCTTTGTTGTATGAAGGATAGTGTCAGAGGCATACAAGTGGAAACTCACCAAGTACAACATCATTCATATATACTTAACACTCAAATTCTAGCCAATACCCGTAGCCAGAGCTGTGAACAGCAAACTCCTAGCTATGAAAATAAGACGGCTAGAGCATTTTTCATTGATTGCCAGGTAATTTAATACAGATTTAAGTCAAAACCTGGCTACATTCACTTTAGCAACTATAATGTAGATATTGCCTAGTGTTGTTTGATACTGTTCTGATAAAATGTGAATTCCTTTCCCAGTGTCTCGTGTAAAGCTGACAAAACAAGGTTTTGTATTAGGATTATGTCCACCATGCTTGAAAATAATATACAGTTACTCAGTAATGTGTTTTTTTAGATTAGTCAAAAAGAATGCCTTGCATTTAGGTCAGAAAGTATCCTTTTAACAGAGTCTGATGTGTAGCTCGTTGCTAAGTGCATTTAAACACCCGTGTTGTGGGTTCAACTCTCATCGAGGGCTGGTATAAAATATGTGTTGTGGTTACCATGACATGAATGCAAAAAACATGATATATTTTTGTGTGTGGGGGAGCATTATTCCTTTACTGCATTGTTGCTTGTAGGTTTTGGATAGGATGCATCTTCTGGATTGTGTTTTGTATTTATGATTTTTTTACTCTCATGAAGATTATTATAGTCCCTAAAACAAGGTTGATCCATACTCCCATTTTGTTTTTTCCTTTATTTTACCAGGCAAGTTGACTGAGAACAGCTTCTCATTTACAGCAACAGCCTGGGGAGAAGTGGGGAGAGGGAATGGGATGAATCAGCCAATTGAAAGCTGGGGATGATTAGGTTGCCATGGTGGTATTAAGGCCAGATTGGATATTTGTCCAGGAAAACGGGGTTAACACACTTATTCTTACAAATAGTGCCATGGGATCTTTAGTGACCACAGAGAATCAGGACACCCATTTGATGTCCCATCTGAATGGACGACACCCTACGCAGAGCAGATGTCCCCATCACCGCCCTGGGGCATTAAGAATGGTCTTTTGACCAGGGGGAAGATTGCCCCCTACTGGCCCTACAACAACATTAGTCTCCCATCCAGGGACTAATCAGACCTTGCTTAGAAGTAAACCAGCAGTGTGCTATGCTGCTGGCTGCTCCCATCACAACCCCTGAGCTCTGTTACCATTTTAATCTCACCAATGCCCTCATGGTGACAAACCCTTGGCTGTTTTCTGTCCTGCAACTCCATTCAGAGTCTGCTGTGTTTTTGATGTCTCACCAAAAAGCAAATTGTTACCAGGAAAGTCCTTAAACAAATACTATATTTCTGATTGGGTAATGTTACGTATTGAAAAATAACTTTTTTGTTAGACTTTATTTATTAAGCCAAATGTGAATCAAAGTAGGTAGAAACGTATGCAAGAACTTTGTAGAATCGTACTATGGCTTTGACATTATAGAATATCTTGTGTAGATCAGATTCAATCACAATTTATTATGCATATTTGAAATACTGCTGAAATATTGTGTTGCAGACATTTTACCTAAACATAAACCTATTCAGTTTTGTTAAATCACTGATTACTTGAAGATAGGAAGGAAAATACATGAATGCAAACAAGAAGGGCTTGTAAAGGCTACGAGGACATTTGACAGAAGGGCACATTAACACTTGTGTTTATGAACAGGTGTAAACATGGAGATGTTGGGGCGCCGGGCTTTGTGGGATGTTGGTCTGAACTACGGCCATGGAACGGGTCACGGCGTGGGAAACTACTTTGGCGTCCATGAATGTATGATTGCTTTGTTTTCTTTTGTTGTTATTTTTTCTATTTATTGTTTTCTGGAGCATTTTGCCAAAAACACATGATTCTTGAGATTAGATTGTAGTTCACGTCTGTTTTTTTCCCTGTTACTGCGTAAAAAATTGCATTATCCATGTATATGTTGCCAATGACTATAGATAAAAACAGTTTTTATACTTCACAGGGCCTGTTGGCTTTCAGAGCAACAATATTCCCTTCCGGGAGGGGATGTTCACCTCTATAGGTAAGACTTGACCATATCAATTCACATATTTTATAATCTGAAAATAGCACGTCAATACAAATGTTCACAATAATGTGAATGTTGGCTTCCTTATCTTAAATTGACATCTTGAGGACATTATTTAGCTTTTTTAAGCTGCCATTTCGACTTGAAGGAAAAGGTGGGTGATGTTGTATGAACAGATTGTACTGTACCACTTCTAGAGCCAGGATATTACAAAGAAAATGAATTTGGGATCCGTATTGAAGATGTTGTCGTCACAGTGCCAGCTACCACAGTGGTAAATTAAAATATTTAATCATATAGTTTTAAGAATAGACTGAAAATATCTAATGTTTTTCAAATTTACAAAATTTCTATAGTCATTTTTCAATATCTGAAAATGTACTGTTTTAGAAGTGTTCATTTGTGAAACAATTCCATTTACAGACCTTTGCTTCTTGTTTATTTGTTTCCTACAGCATGGCCATAACTACCTGGCCTTTAAGACTGTGTCATTAGTTCCTTATGACAGAAAGTTGATTGACACCAATCTCATGACCCCACAACAGGTAATGACACTTAACTCTACAGGAAGTCAAGTCAAGTCAAGTCATTTTATTTATAAAGCACATTTAAAAACAGCAGTTGCTGAACAAAGTGCTGTACACAGGTAGGAGTACACACATATAACACAACAAAATCAGACAGGACAAATTAAAAACAGTAAGATACAAATCTCCTTATGCTGACTCAAATGCCAGAGAATAAAAATAGGTTTTAAGACGACATTT
>JACXGM010039515.1:0-10554 GCA_016801145.1 Umbra pygmaea
AGTGTTAGAAGACAACACATAGCATGGATAGTGTTAGAAGATAACACATAGCATGGATAATGTTAGAAGATAACACATAGCATGGATAGTGTTAGAAGACAACACATAGAATGGATAATGTTAGAAGTTAGCTTATGTACTGTAAATTAATAGTTAGTTTGCTGCCTTGTGAAAGACGAATGAGCTGCAAAATGAGCTCAGATTTGACATTGTCTTTAATGTAACTTATTGCTGGATGTTTCTACTAGCTGAATGTGTGCATGTGTGTGCAGAGCGTCGCGCGGTCTCCTGTGCCCCACCTATGAGGCGTGTGGAGTGTGACAAAGGGGAACAGGGTCTAGAGTGTTCTAGAACCTGTCAGAACCTGGACCTCCCTTGTCTCAGTCTGGCCTGTTCACCTGGCTGTCTCTGTCCCAACGGAACGGTATGTACCCCTACCTTTAATCCCAACCAAAACCCAACTGTATCTGTTCTAAAGGAACGGTATGTACACAGAGCTTTAACCCTGACCCAAACTCAGTTATATCTGTTCCAATGGAATGGTATGCACTCTGACCTTTAACCCTGATCAAAACCCATCTATAACTTAGATTTACTGTGCATCTGGAAAGTATTTATAGCACTTCACTTTTTCCACATTTCATTATGTTACCCCCTTATTCCCAAATGGATTAAATTAATTATTTTCCTAAAAATTCTACAAACAATACCCCATAATGACAAAGTGAAACTAGTTTGTATTGTTTTGTAGTATAATTTTGTACTAGATTAGCAACAAACCAATTCTTACACCGCACACTCCAAACAGGAAATAATGTTTGCCAGATACACAGGCGCATGATCCAGCATAATATAGTAACCCCAACTAGAGATAATCTGTTTACAAATATAGGAAATATTGGTTAGGATAGAACACCACAATTAAATCTGCTAACTAAAAGTATATTACATTAATTATTAATTTATCTGGTCTTTGTTTAAAACAAATTGTAGCCTTTATGAACATAATACAATATTTTTATATGTTCTATAATGTCTGACACATTAATAAACACTCAGAATTTTGGATAGTCATTATGGAAAGCAGACCCCAAAGCATAACGTTGGCACGCAATCGTCAGAAAATATCGAGGTGTGAGCTCGAGGTCTGTGGTACATCACCGTTGTAAATATCCCTTTAACATTGATTGAGTAAAAGGGCAAAGACTGGTCTACATTGACGACAGCGCCTCCTAATGAAAAATTTGGTACAGAGCGTCAGAGCGGCATGCCAAACAAGCAGCAAAAGTTTCATGTTGAAAGCATTTACTACGGAAAATATATTGTAATCACAATTATCCCAGTTAAACATATTGAGTTATTTGCCAAAACGTTGATTAAAGCACCCCCTAATGGCCGATCTTTGCCAAATTTGGTACGTAACATCACAGTGGGACATTGAACAAGAATGTAAAGTTTTTTGATGATATCATTTAATTTGGCAGCAATATACTAAAGTATATATTTATAACTAGCTACGAAAGATTGTTTGTTCATCAACTGTGCATAGTTTAATGTATTAAAATTATTTTGATAGCTTTTCGTCAGGTCTGTCTGGAGATGCTAGGTACCGAGTTTCAAGCAGATCGGTTGCACGGTCTAGGAGAAGTTTAAAAAATTTGGATTCCGCATTGCGCAAAATTATGAAAAATATTGTTATCAGAAATGGGCATGTCCTATATCATCAAATTCAGCTCAGTTCAATGTACACTTGGATATAAGGATTTCCATTGTGCAATGTGTAATGTGGGTGTTATAGGTAAAAACACGTTTGACATCAGTATAGTGCCACCTAGCGGTCCACATGTGTAATTTTTGGAATGTGAGTTCCAGTAGCCATTGTAGATCTACAATGTAAATTTTAAGTTACTCACATTAGTGCAACGGTGGATCCAAAACTGGGTCGCATAGGCCACGCCCCTTTTGACGAATCAGAACCCCACTGTAGAGGTGGCCTCAAGAGTGGCCCTAGATGGTAGCCTCAAAATTTGGTAAAAATCGGATGAGCTGTTGATGAGATCATTTTTTGTACTTAATAGCGCCCCCTAGTAGCGAATTTTCATAAAATTTGTTGGGGAGCCTCAGATGGTCATGTCAAACAAGAAACAAAAGTTTTACAATGATAGCTTTTTGTTTGGCCAAGGTATGGCAAGGTTTATGTTTACGTAGCTAGCTACACAAATTTGTTTGTCTGTAATTTACACAATTTACATCCGATAAAAATTATTTTGATAGGTTTTTGTCAGGTTGGTCTGGTGACCATACCTACCAAGTTTTGTGCAGATCGGACACACGGTCTAGGAAGAGTTCAAAAAAGTAGGTTTACAATAAATTACAATTTTTCATGCCTAAAAGGACTGGTGGAAATGGGCGCAGTTTGGGAGTTATGAGGCCAAACACGTTTGCTATAGTGGTGGAAGTGGCTGAATTTTTCTGTCCAAGGTCCTTGCGGTGATCTGGACCAGTCCTGAAAATGGGACCCCCACGACCATGTACAGTTTAGTATCAGTTTTAGAGGAAGAATAATAATAATCCTTAGGAAAACAATAGGGTTCCACAGCTCTGCTGGAGCTGTGAACCGTGTTGCTTTGCAAACGACGGTTCCCAGCCCCTTCGAGCTTGGATCCCTAATAAGTGTTTTTTGAAATCTCAGGAAATTTATAAAAAAAGCACATGTATGTAAGTATCCACAGCCTCTGCTCAATACTTTGTTGAAACACCTTTGGCAGCATTTACAGCCTCAATTCTTTTTTAGTATGATGCTACAAGCTTGGCGCACCCATTTTTTGGGCAGGTTCTCCCATTCTTCTTTGCAGGACCTCTCAAGCTCCATCAGGTTGAATGGGGAGTGTCGATGTAGCCCCTCTTGGCTGTGTGCTTAGGGTCGTTTTTCTATTTGAAGATGAAACTTCACCCAGTCTGAGTTCCAGAGTGCTCTGGAGCAGTTGTTCAGCAAGGATGTCTCTGTACATTGCTGCATTCATCTTTCCTTTAAGATGAATGACGAGTCTCCCAGTCCCTGCTGCTGAAAAACATGCCCACGGCATGATGCTGCCACCAACATGCTTCACTGTAGGGATGGTATTGGCCAGGTGATGAGTGGTGCCTGGTTTTCTCCAGACATGACACTTGCCATTCAGGCCATAGGGTTCCATCTTTGTTTCATCAGAACAGATCATTTTGATTCTCATGATCTGAGAGTTCTTAAGGTGCCTTTTGGCAAACTCCAGACAGGCTCTTACATGCCTCTTACAGAGGAGTGGCATCCATCTTGCCACTCTACCGTACAGGCCTGATCGTTTGTGTGCCGCTGAAATAGGAAGAGTCCTGGTGGTTCCAAACTTCTTCCATTTATGGACGATTGAGTTCACTGTGCTCATTGGGACCTTCAATGCTACTGATATCTTTCTTTACCCTTCCCCAGATCTGTGCCTCGATACAATCCTGTCTTGGATTTGTGCTCTGACATGAACTGTTGACTGTGGGACCTTATATAGACAGGTGTGTGCCTTTCCAAATCATGTCTAATCAACTGAATTTACCACAGGTGGACTCCAATCAGGTTGTGGAAACATCTCAAGCATGTTCAGTGGAAACAGGATGCACCTGAGCTGAATTTTTTAAGTGTCAGGGCAAATACTGTGAATACTTATGTACATGTTTTTTCTTGTTTTTATTTTTAATACATTTGCCAAGATTTCAAACACACTTCTTTCACATTGTCATTATGGGTTATTGTTTTTTAATTTTAAGTGAAATCATTATTTTAATTCATTTCAGAATAAGGGTGTAACATAACAATTTGTTTTACTGTCAATACTTTCCAGATGCATTGTAAAATTAACTTTCCTCAACACTGGTACCCAAACCCAGGTGTATCAGTAGGGACTCAGACATTGTCCCTGGTTTGAAAGTTCACTAGTCCTTTCAATATAGTGCACTATTTCTAACCTCTTGACATCTTTGAGTCACTATGGCAGAATGTTCACTTTTATTCTCACTGACCCCATCTGGCCAGTTGTAAAGAACTGAATAACTATTGGCCCAACATATTATTTCCATCATGAGCACATTCAGATCACCTTGTCCAACCACAAAAGTCCTGTTGTCCAGAGTTTACTGGACAAAACAAAATGATTGAAATGCTTCCAAAATTAGCACTGTTACATTGATTGACATTAGATTGCACGATAATTGCATCAGAATTGTATTTTAGCTAATAATAATATTACATTTACCTAATTTTGTCTATTTAATCCGTCTTATGATTTTTGTGTCACCTTGTTTGCATCTACAGTGGGCCAAAATACTTATTTTCCACCATAATTTACCAATTCATTCATTAAAAATTCTACAATGTGATTTTCTGTATTTTCTTTCTCATTTTGTCTCTCATAGTTGAAGTGTATCTATGATGTAAATTACAGGCGTTTCATCTTTTTAAGTGGGAGAACTAAATACTTTTTTGCCCCACTCTTTATTTATACATGTGACTTGTCTGCACCATTTAGATAAAGGGAAGTGAAGGTGATTTCTAACAAGAAACAGCTGATTGGCTGCTGGTGATTTCTAACAAGAAACAGCTGATTGGCTGCTGGTCTGAAAAGACATATCCAAATCTGATTGTTTATTTGCCCTAGTTTAATTTCTAAATAGATCGGAAAGAAAGTATTAAAAGTGGTATTAATAAAATCACCTAGTATCAAAAAAGACGGCAACATTTTTAATTTCAGACTATGAATTTAAATGGAAAAATTAAGCACCGGCCCGAAAGGGCAAGTGACAATCATTCTTTACTGTCCGGACGTTAGTTCTTACTGGCCCCGGCCCAGTGGGTCATCGTTAATGTTGAACCCTGACTACGGACTGTGATGCTTTAATGTCTAATCAGAAAGGGTTTTTCTTTTTACTTTTCATGAAAATACAGATTCAGAGCTTTTAAATTGCATATGAAATACTTATTGGAGGAACAATGGGACATGCATAATGCTTTACTTGTTGACACGCTTGTAACTGAAATTCTGAGAAATTTCCCTCAACGTTTTTTCAAGTAAAATAAGCTAATTTTGGAACTCCATAGCCTACAATGTCTTTTGTTTAACAGCTCATTTCTAAGGTGTGTATTAGGCAAAGATAGAATTGTCATAGTTTGTATAGTGTAGGAAGATAAGTTTAATTCCATCTATAGTTTACCAATACTTCCATAAGACAAATTGTCACCACGTTAGGAATTCACCCCTCCCTCAGAATTCTTTGTGTAACTCACTGCTGTTGTCCTAATTAACAAGACCGATTACAGACCTCGTTATCTCAGGATGTGTAAAACATAACCAAGTATCTATGCTCATGGAAGAGGTTATTTCTATCTATTGTTTACCAATACTGTGATAAGGCAACATTAAAAATGGGATGTAGTAAATGTTGGGTATTACCGCGGTATACATTGATGAAAAACAGCCTGACTTTGAGAGCTAATTCCTCAAGCTCTGTGACACGTAAAGACTACATTTCAGCTGTTTTTATTATATACTGACAAAAGAGAATGTTATTTCTATCTATTGTTTAAAACTTATTCCATAAGCCATTTTTTATTAGAGTAAGATGTTAGTTATACATCTTTCACCTTTCTCAGGGATGTAGTGAAAACTGAAGTAAAGAAATTATAGCTTCTGGCACTTTTACCAGGCTCAGTAAATATATTTTTTTTCGTGATATAGAGACATAGTACCATAACACCAAGTGTCCAGAGGGTGGTGCTAAAGTTCCATAAATAAACTGAAAGCACATGTAAACACAACTCAAACTACAGTACCTAGTACTGGACAACCAAATATAAACCATAACTACTACATTTTTGCCACAACATGCCTACTGTCTTTACCATGTTGTGACACTAGTTCTCTGAATCTGGTCACATTTGGTCCAGGAAAATAACCCTATTGCTAGACTTTTCACTGTACCTGTTGTATACAGTAAATGCACATCTACATACATACATATGGTACTACTCATCTACCTATACATATATATGGTACTACTCATCTACCTATACATATATATGGTACTACTCATCTACCTATACATACATATGGTACTACTCATCTACCTATACATACATATGGTACTACTCATCTACCTATACATATATATGGTACTACTCATCTACCTATACATACATATGGTACTACTCATCTACCTATACATACATATGGTACTACTCATCTACCTATACATACATATGGTACTACTCTTGATGGATCTGTTTTTAAATGTCTTCTTAATAATTTCTGGAATTTGGTTAGATTATATTATCTATAATAATAATAATAATTAATTGTATTTATATAGCACTTTTTCAATTACCCAAAGTGCTGGGGGGAGGCCCACCTCATCCATCACCAATGTGTAGCACCCACTTCCATACACAGATACACACACAGTCACACACAGTCACAAACACAGAATCCCATTCACTTGGGTGATACACAGCAGCCATTTTGCACCAGAACGCTCACCACACATCAGCTATCAGGAGGAGAGGTGAGTAATGGTATATGCCAATTAGGAAGGAGGAGGATTATTAGGTGGCCATGATTGAAATTAGGCCTGGTTTGGAATTTGGCCATGACACCGGGGTTAACACCCCTACTCTCCGAATAGTGCCATGGGATCTTCAGTGACCACAGAGAGTCAGGACACCCATTTAACATCCCACCCGAAAGACGTCACTCTACGCAGGGTATTGGGAATGATCTTTAGACCAGAGGGAAGAGTGCCCCCTACTGGGCCTCCAATACCACTTCCAGCAGCACTGGTCTCCATCCAGGGACTAACCAGGCCACACCCTGTTTAGCTTTAGAAGCAAATCAGCAATGGAATACAGGGTGCTATGCTGCTGGCTTTTTTATAGAAATATATCCTGCCTTCACTGCATAGAAAGGAAATTGTACAGGCTACTTTTATGTCAGTCCATGTTTATGATGATGTACTATATATGCATGGGTCTGCTTCAGCGTTGAAACAAATGGATGCAGTGTATCATGCAGCGTTTTGCTTTATTACTGGTTCAATCTAAAACATGCATCATTGCCTGTTATAAACTTTAGTTGGCTGGGACTCCTTGACATTTTGGAAGGTAAAGACATTGGTTGTTTGTTTACAAAGCTGTATTACATAAACTTCCTAGCTGTTTATATAAAAAATGTTTTACAGTGGTCAAATAACATACCAAGGGTTGACTCTGAGTTAGGTACATGTGAGTTAGGTACATGTGAGTTAAGTACATGTGAGTTAGGTACATGTGAGTTAGGTACATGTGAGTTAGGTACATGTGAGTTAGGTACATGTGAGTTAGGTACATGTGAGTTAGGTACATGTGAGTTAGGTACTACATAAACACCTTGGCTGCCTTCAGCCAAAAACATATTAGGACAACATTGAAGCCCAAAACAAGAAAGGAAGATTTACAAGTTGAATTACACTTGACTGTGAACAACGTGGTACAAGACGGACTGAGTACCTTTACATCATCTTTGGTTCAACCTTCTCAGAACTAATATCTTAATGCACCTTAACATAGTGTGACATGGATCAATAGTCTCTGAAGTTATTCAGGTTTGCCTCCACAGAACTGAAGACTCAGCATACATAAAGGCTGTACCGGGCAGAGAATAGGAATATTAGGTCTTGCAGTAGTCACATCAACGATAGGGAATGATATCCACACTGACAGCGGTAAGACCCACAATGAAGCGCACCACCTAGAACACTAAAGGCTACAGTATATAGCCACTTTGATTAGTAAACACCAAACCGGTGTGGAGAATCACCTAATCAACCCTTCTCATACGTATAGGATCTACACAGGAGTAACCGGCTACATAATCTGAGTGTCCAGAAGGTGGTGCAAACATCCCACAATTAAACTGAAATATTCAATACAAATAGTCCATTATACATGAGTCAACACAATACAATGTATACAGTCTTTCAGTTCCATGCCACGACATCCCTATCAGTCCCTAGGATGTCGTGAAATTGTATTACTGCATTACTGTGACAAATGAACTAAACTTGAATTGTGTTGATAAATGTTTTGATTGATTTATTGATTTATTTATTTAGGTTCAACACAAGAGAGAGTGCATAGCTCCAGAACAATGTAGTGTTGATAAATGTATTGATTGATTTATTGATTTATTGATTGATTTATTGATTTATTGATTGATTTATTGATTTATTGATTTATTGATTTATTGATTTATTGATTTATTGATTTATTGATTTAGGTTCGACACAAGAGAGAGTGTATAGCTCCAGAACAATGTCCTTGTCACCATAACAACAGAGCCTACACCCCTGGACAGAGAGTGACTATGGACTGTAATACCTGGTACGTACCTTGTTTAGCCTACATCATACTGTAACACCTGATACACACCTGGTTTAAATGTACTGAAACACCTGGGGCCCGTTGCACCAGCTATAAATAAAAAAGTTGGTCTTAAATCCTAGGTCGGGCGTAGCTACGTCCAATGTTTTGAGTAGAATTTACACCTGTTGCACCAAATAAAAATAAGACTAGTGTAATGACAAACTCCAAGGGTAAGAAAAATAACAATGTTTATTAATAAACAGGTATATATTTAAACCGAGCAGGGAATCAGGCCAGAATATCAAAATCAAAATGGAGGCGAAGGAACAGAGGGAAATCCAGGGCAGAAATATCCACAAACAATGCAAAGGTCAAACACCGGAATAACAATATAGAAAATGGAATGCTCAGAAATTGAGAAAATATATACTCACAATACCTCGCGAAGAGGCACTGTGTTTGTGTGGCTTAAATACAGTGTGGGTGAGAGCAGGTGTTCAGAATTTAGATGATTGAGTCCGGGTTATGGGAATTGTAGTTCTGAACAGGTATGACTAGGGACGCTGTAGTCCACAGGAAGAAGAACTGGGGAATGGGAATTGTAGTTCTGAGCACCGTAGAATAGGGAAGTGGCAGTTTCCAGGGAAAGGAAACTGGGGAACGTTACAGAACCCCCCCTCCCAAGGCGCAGCTCCTGAGGCGCCCAACGGTGGACATGCCACAGGACACCAGGCGGCAGAAGACCCAGGCAGGAGACCGCAGCAGCAGAACCCAGGCCGGCGGAGGCACACCAGGGCGAAGCAGACGAGCAGACCAGGCAGACGGAGGGAACCCCGGCAGACCGGAAAGACGAAGAAGCAACAGCGGACCGGAGGGACGAAGAACCAACGGAGGTCCGGAGGATGAAGGCAGCAGCGACGGGCTGAACGGCTGAGTCCAGGCAGGCAGATGTCCGGCCAAGCAAGGTAGAAGCGAAGGCCGAGGCGGAGGCCAGGCAGGCGGCACCAGAGGCAGAGTCCGGGCCGACAAAGGCAGAGTCAAAGGCCCCGCGGGAGGCGGCCAGGCCGGAGGGGGTGTCGAGGGCCGAGGCAAAGGCGGACCAGGGACCGGAACCACAGCAGACACAGGAATCTGTAAGAACACAGCACAAACAGACACAGACAAACATACAGACACAGAGAGGGGCACAGAGACCGGGGTATGCGTAGGCCCGGGGACAAGCTCTGGAGTAGGTAGTAGGTTAGGAACCGGCACAGTGACAGGGGCATACACTGGGAGAGGAGCAGGACATGGCACTGGGATAAGGGCAGGCTCAAGGACGAGGGGAGGCTCAAGGACATGGTGAGGTACCAGGGAAGGGTCATGGTCAGGCAAGGGCACGGTGACAGGCAAGGGCACGGTGACAGGCAAGGGCACGGTGACAGGCAAGGGCACGGTGACAGGCAAGGGCACGGTGACAGGCAAGGGCACGGGGACTAGTACAGTCACCAGGACTAGGAAAGGGGACTGGAGGAGGAACTAGGAAATGCTCTGGCTCAGGGACAAGGACAGGCCTGGGGACAAGGCAAGGCTCAGGTTCATAGACAAGGCAAGGCTCAGGTTCGGAGACAAGGCAAGGCTCAGGTTCGGAGACAAGGCAAGGCTCAGGTTCGGAGACAAGGCAAGGCTCAGGTTTGGAGACAAGGCAAGGCTCAGGTTCAGAGACAAGGCAAGGCTCGACCGATGGTGGTGTAGAGACCTCTGGGTGCAGGGAGCCTTGAGCGGAAACAGCGGCCTATGGTGGCCGGGAGGCCTGAGCAGAAACAGCGGCCTCTGGCGGCCGGGAGGCCTGAGCAGAAACAGCGGCCTCTGGCGGCCGGGAGGCCTGAACAGAAACAGCGGCCTCTGGCGGCCGGGAGGCCTGAGCAGAAACAGCGGCCTCTGGCGGCCGGGAGGCCTGAGCAGAAACAGCGGCCTCTGGCGGCCGGGAGGCCTGAGCAGAAACAGCGGCCTCTGGCGGCCGGGAGGCCTGAGCAGAAACAGCGGCCTCTGGCGGCCGGGAGGCCTGAGCAGAAACAGCGGCCTCTGGTGGTCTGGGAGTGGTGGAGACCTCTGGTGGTCTGAGAGTGGTGGAGACCTCTGGTGGTCTGGACAAGGTAGAG
>JACXGM010039516.1:0-10554 GCA_016801145.1 Umbra pygmaea
CACTCACCAATCACTCACTCACTCATCACACACTCACTCACTCATCACTCACTCACTCATCACACACTTACTCACTCATCACTCGCTCAACACTCGCTCAACACTCACTCATCACTCACTCATCACTCACTCATCACTCACTCAACACTCACTCACCAATCACTCACTCACTCATCACTCACTCAACACTCACTCATCACTCACTCACTCACTCACTCTTTCACTCAATACTTACTCGTCACTCATCCCTCACTCAACACTCACTCGCTAATCACTCACTCATCACACACTCACTCATCACCCATCACTCACACATCACTCACACATTACTCACTCATCACTCACCTAACACTCACTCACCACTCACTCACTTATCACTAGGGGTTAAATTTGGATTAGTTATGTGGGGGGGGCTCCTCCTAGCGGGGTCCGGTGCCCAGGGGGTATGCCCCCTGGGAAATGTTTTTGAAAATTAAACCATTAAATGGCACTTTCTGGAAAGATTTGTGCAAAGAAATTAGAGAAATCGAGTCTTGCATGATATGTGCAAACTGCAAGGTTAAGAGCCTATATTTTTTTATTGCAGTAGTATCAAAATGTATTAGGGCATTTAGCATTTACAGTACATTACTGTTAATCAGTCATCACTTGATTACACATTTTATTACCTTGTTATGATATAAGATGTGATCCATACAATATTGTGTCAAACTAAATCTGCCACTTATGCAGCATATGAAAGTAGCAACAGCTGAGCAGATTTAAATCTGTGGTGACCAGGTACACCTCACATACACGTCCTTCTCCCATTCTCTCTATTTACTACTACTACAACACACACACACACACACACACACACACACACACACACACACACACACACACACACACACACACACACACACACACACACACACACACACACACACACACACACACACACACACACACACACACACACACACACACACACACACAAAAACAGTGACATAGTTTAAATTAATCTGAAACACACAAATGACATACCATAAGAACCCTAACCATTACAAATACATTTTGTGTTTACCTACAGGTACACATTATTAATTAATTTCATTTAATTTATATTCACATAACTATGAATTCTCCAAACAACCCAAAACATTGAAATCGAAAGACAACTATCAGCAAAATAATACAAAACAACAAAAGATCACACACTGTTGTAATGAATGCAACGCAGACCCAAAGGTTCTAATAAATAACGTTTAGGCTTTACTCAGTGGTATAACAAGCAGGGTCCGTTACACAGCAATCTCAGTATAGAGGTACAGAATCAGAAGGCTTAAATCGGGTGTCAACAGGCAGGCAGGGTAATACACGACCAGGCACTGGCAAAAGTACAACTGAAAAAGACGGTACGGTAAAAAAGCTAGGTCATACACAAATGCAAACAGGCTTGGAGTAAATCAGGCTTAGTAAAGATGCTTAGTAACAATCAATACCTCACAAAGACTGCACTGACTAAGCAGGTGATATATAGGGAGGAACACGGGTGTTTAAAATTCTGGTGATTGCGAGCGCATTGGTGGGGTGCGTTCGCATGAGCCAGAGTCTTGGGAATCCTGATGCGGTGGTTACTGGTGGAGATGGTTTGTGGTACTGCGGGTGGAGGACGTCACAACTGTATATAATTCCTTTGTCATGGATGCTGACAAGGCTGGTGGCTCACCCGCCCCCCTTGCTTCTCAGATATAATGTTGGTGGCCTGAAACGATAGTTAAAGTAAACAACTCATAAAACATCTTTCAACCACTTGATTATTTAACCTCAACGATTAAGAAGAAAATACCAAAATGCTGACTTCTGTTGACTCAATGCTACAACCAGTGGCTCACTCTGCATTATGAAGTCTTACACTGTGTGCCGCCAGATTTTCTACCCTTTAACGCATGAACAGCAAATAGAGGCGGAGTCTAACCCCCCCACACACACCTGGTCACATGAACATTACAGTGATTACACAAACTGAAAACATCCTACCTTTATATGCTATCCCTTGCCTTGTCCATTCACCACGGGCAATCCAAACATTAATTACAAAAAATATATGTATATGTACTGCTGCTAAACATTTTGTTTGCAATCAAACAATAAAGATACAATTTTTGACATGGTTTCCAAATAGCCTACATCCATTGCAGGAGTAATCTCTGAAACACATAAGTTAATCTTGCGTAATTTGCTCAGTTGCGTCTATACTAATACAGACTCTGCCCACGAGATATTGTGGCAGGAGTAGCTTCAATTTTTATGGGATGGTGCTTGTCGTTTGGGTACAGACACACAGTTTTCAGTGGCAAGGCTGGGCGCACTCCAATCAGAGGCTAGAACATGATCTGAGCATGTGATGTGAGACAGTTTGGTTTCAGGTGCATCAGCTTGGGAAATCCTTATGGGAGAACGAAAAGAGCGATATAAACAAAGTGCAGCATAAATTGCCCCCTAAAAATATCACATCAGATTTTGAAAATAAATCTACGGCACACTCGGGTTGTCCTGGCAGCACATTGGGATGAAAACCTCTGCTATAGAAGATCTGTGGGCAGAACTGAAAAAGCATGTGCGAGCAAGGAGGCCAACAAACCTGACTCAGTTACACCAGTTGTGTCAGGAGGAATGGGTCGAATTCACCCAACTTAATATTGGAAACTTGTGGAAGACTACCCAAAATGTTTGACCTAAGTTACACAATTTAACGGCAAAGCTATCAAATACCAATTGAGTGTATGTAAACTTCTGACCTACTGGGAATGTGATGAAAGAAATAAAAACTTACATAAATCAATTTATTTGCTGTATGTTTATTAGTCACAACCAGTGCTTAATTTGTAAATTCAAAGGTCCCGGAACACATAGGCTTGCAAGAAGAAGAAGGATGCAACAAGTTCAGAGGTAATGGAACAACTTTTTTAAAAAAAGGGGGAAAACAACGCAGCAGCTCAGTACATCCTTTCCTAGTGATGGGCATTCGAGGCTTCATTACTGTTCTTCAAGCAAGAGAATCAAGCTGTCAACACAAACTCTGAATTTACTTTGCAAAATAAAAGCCACCACTGATGTTTGACACATTGCAATATATATAAAAAAATGGGCATTCCAGACTTAATTCCCTTTCTTCCAACAGCAATATATTCTGCTGGCAGCAGTTAGATTTATTATTTCCAAATAAACATCATTGTTGAAATGCATTGCAATATGTAAAATATCAGTGACTGCTTTTATTTTGCAGTGTAAAATCTGTGTTTGTGTTGACAGCTTGATCCTGCAGTTTGAAGAACAGTAATGAAGTACTGAATGTAGATTACTACCCTTTCCCATTACAGCTACACTGTGCCAGGCCATGTCCATCATGGTACAGATGGTGTACACATCTACAAACTTCCCACTGGGTAGCACACCAAAGGGGTCTATATTGTAAGAAAATAAATATCTAGCACTCATTCTGGACAAAGCTCAAAGATATTCAACAGGCAATGTTTGTTTATTTCTATACTTGAAATGACACATTTCCTTCTAAATAAATAAAAATCCCTTTTATGCACTTATGCCATCATTATGTAGGGGGTGGAACTTAGGACCTTGCAGGAACCTACATTTGCCACACAGGAAGTCCATATAAGAGGAAAGTGTGCAATAGGTAGTTCTTGATTGGGCCCACACAGCAAGCAGGCACACGGTAACCTAGAGTGTTTGTTTGGTTGTGTAATGTGTAATCTGATGTTATGGTATATACTAATTGCTAACCCTTTACATTGCTTGTGTAATCAGAGACAAGTAAAAGATGCAGCAGTAAGTTGAGAACCTGTGCTGGGAGTGGTGATTAAAGAAGGTATGATGTGGGGATAAATGGTTAGGGTTTTGGTATCAAAGTTATTGACCTCATTAATGCTGTCTTTGGTGTGTAGATAGGTTGCCACGTGGTCCAATGCCTTATAGAGGGGAGAGCTGTGCTACTCCTTTGCAAAGGTATAAATTGTTTATTTTAATTGATAAAAATGTGTTCTATCTTACATAATAGAGGTCCTTAATGTGTGTTTCATTGTATTGTTTTGCTTTGCAGAAGAAGTGCTGATTGTTGTCTACCGTAATTCCTCAAATAAAAACCGGTAGTCAATTAAACGCCGGGCCTCTGATAGTGGCCGGGGGCGTGGTCAACACGGACAAAAAGGCCGGTCTTAAATAAAGGCCGGGGGAATATTACGTGTGGATAATCTCCTATAGGTGCCATTCATATAATGTGCATTCCAGTTAAGCGTAACGTACATTTCTATGACTTCAAAAGATTCAACAATATATTTGTGCTATTTTCGGATTATGGTACTTCTGCTCCTGCGAACTGCCGCTCTGTAGGTTTTTGTTCCAAACTTATTTTAACACAAGTTACGCTACTCACTACCAGTTTGAAACGCTAACTCAGGGTAGTCGCAACTCGGGTTGGAAGGAACATTTACGGAATGCCAGCTCGTGGGAGCAGGAAATAGTATCGCTAAGTATAATTGTCCTACTGGTACTTCAGTCAATAAGGCTGTATATTTTACTAAGCTTGGTGTTGTTTGTATTAACATACAGGTAGATGACAGTAACTTCATTGGAAACAACATGGCTCCCATTCAGTGCAAGCGATTGAATCTTCAACAACTTTTTTCAACTACGCATTGGATTTGGAACGGTTACAAGAAGTGTTGAGATTGCGATAAGAACGTCATGCAGTAATAAAAGGCAAACTGGAACAAGGATTTACATAAAAATATAGCCAATTATACTTATCAAACAGAGGGAATCAAAATAAAGGCCTGCCTCTAACAAAAGCCTGCTTCAAATAAAAGCCGGTTGCCTTCTGCATTAGAGGTAAATAAAGGCCCCAGTCTTTATTTGAGGAATTACGGTATGTAGTTTTAAGATGTCTATTGTATGTTAGTATTTGTGTTGTCTAGCTGTTTGTTTCCTCTCTATTCCCTTACGTTCAAGGCATAGGGAGGGTTTTTATGGTCAATGTGAACATGTGTGAATAAGAACTTGATGATTTTATAAATTAAACTGCTTGTAACAGCACTAAAACTGTCCTCTTGCCTACTGGATTCACTTTATGTGAATGTTCCACATTTTTATGTAAGCAAACCTTGGGATACACCATAGTTGGCTAGCCCAGGTTACAATTGGCACTCTGAGCAGGGTACACAGTGGTCTTGAGGCAGTTTAGGGGGCATGTTCATTGGTGGTGGTAGTACAGTAGACAACAATCAGCGCTAGAAGATAAGGAGACCGGTTTGGTGGATTCAACACATCCTCTCGGCCAAGGATCATCATCCGACACTGACAAGTTGGTGTTTGTTGTTTTGTAGTGTTTTGTGTTCTTGGGGTTTAACCTTGTTGAAGTTGCTACTGGTGCTTGCTTGCTGTTTTCACTTACCACTGAGTTTGTCATTGGACCATGGCAGACAAAATGGCACAGGAACTGGCATTGTCTAAAGAGCAATTGAAGGAGGTGGTAGCAGAAAATGAGCAATAAAGACAATGCCCGGGGCAACCGATTAGTAGGCCCAATGCTGCTAGAGGCCACTGGTCTTCCTCTAGTACGCCTCCCTCATCTGATTCTCATTCTGCATATTCCAGAACCCAGCCCAACCACCGTTCCAACCGGAGGGGACAGGTTTATAGAGATAATACATCTAGACATAGGCCTCAAGGGCCAGTGGAGAGAGTAGTATTCATTCCCCGTGACCGTAAATGTCACAAGTTTTATGGAAATGATCGTCCCAGCGGGAACATCGGTGTGGGGGATTGGATTGAAAAGGCAGAGTCCTGTATCGATGATCAGTATTGGTCCACCAAAGACAAGGTGCGATTTCTGTTAGATCAGCTTGGAGGGGAGGCTCGGGTGGAAGTAAAGCTGTGGCCACGTTATGAAAGGGAGAACCCTGAGCAAATATTTCAAATTATGAGGGGGCTTTATGGTGATTGTCAACCCTTTGTAGCTTTGCAACGTCAGTTTTTTGAGAGAAAACAGAAGGAGAGTGAGTCTCTGACAGAGTTTACCCTCTTGTTCACTTATGATTGTGTGGCCACACGCAGTTCCAACATCATCATAAAGTTTTCTGATGATACAACCATCCTAGGTCTCATCTCCAACAACGATGAGACTGCTTACAGAGAGGAGGTAAGAGCCTTGGCTACCTGGTGCCAGAGCAACAACCTCTCTCTCAACGTCAGCAAGACAAAAGAGATGATAGTGGACAGCAGAGGGAGGGTCCTGCCCCCATACACATCGATGAAGCTGAAGTTGAGAGAGTTTCAGAGTTCAAGTTCCTCGGTGTGTTCATCAGCGACAACGTCCCATGGTCCAGACAGACAATCTCGGCAACAAAAACTGCCCAAAAGCGCCTATACTTCTTGAGGAGACTCAAGAAGTTTGGCATGTCTGTCAGGATTTTAACAAACATCTACAGATGCACCATTGACAGCATCCTCTCAGGCTGCATTACAGCCTGGTACGGCAGCTGCTCCGCTGCTGATCGTAAGGCCATTCAGAGGGTAGTGAAGTCAGCGGAGCGCATCATTGGCTGCTGCCTCCCCTCCTTGCAAGGCATCTACCAGAAGCGATGCCTTAGGAAAACAAAGAACATTCTGAAAGACCACAGCCACCCAGGCCGTGAACTTTTCTCACTACTGCCGTCTGGTAGATGTTACCGGAGCATCAAGGCACAGACCACCAGACTTAAAAATACTTTCTTCCCCCAGGCCATTCGGCTGCTCAACATGGAACACTGACACTGATCACAAATCGTCTGTTGAGCACTAACATTCTCTGGTCACTTTATGCTCTCTACATCTGATGTAGCAAATTCAAATGCACCTTTTAAAGCAAGTTTCCATGCCAAATCCATAAATATTTACTACTTCTACTGTTGTACATTTTCCAGATCACTGCTCAGTACATAGCGTTTTATTATTATTATTACAATTGTCATTATTATTTAAAAAAATCTTTATATTGTTGTAATTCTTTTTCTTTAAGCCCACTGCATAGATGTGTCGTGCCATGTCAAAAAGAATTTCTCTGTATAGGATGATGTATGTTATTCGATGCATATAATAAATAAACAACGTTGACTTTGAGGTCTCTAATGCGTTAATGTTTTTTATGAATTCTATCCTTTCTAGTGACCCAGAGCGAGTACCTAACTATGGTCAGGGGTTGAGGGACCAATTTATACAAAATGTGAGAGACGGGTCATTACGGAGAGAACTCAAGAGGTTAGTAAGGCTTAACGCTAGGATTACTTTGTGTGAGGTTCGGGAGGAGGCAATAAGGTGGGTTGAAGAGGGTGATAATGGGGGTCAGGAGGGTAGGTCCTCCACCTGGAGTCAGCATACTGAATTAATGGACTGTAAATCAATACAATTGGCTCAAATCCTCAGATGTAACAGTACAAGTAGCAGAATGGACAGAGATGAAAGCATTGCTGGAGCAGCAGCAGATCCAGATGAAGGAGATGTTTGATCAACAACAGATCCAGATAAATGCACTAATTGAGTTTTTTTAAGCTTTCCAATCTACACATGGGGGTACCCCAAAAGAGTCCCAAATAAAAGCACAGCCTCAGCAAAATTCCACTAAGGAACCTCTCTGACAATGTTGGAGATGTGGCAAGTTAGGTCATACTGCTCAGTACTGCAGAACAAATATGCCAAATGTCTTCAAAGGGAAGAAGAAGCCATTGCCTTTGGTGATGGAAAAGGAACAGCAGGTGGTGGCTACAGGCCAGAAGAGTGAACAGATGGTTCGCACCATGACCCAGGACCTGAAGGTGGACCCAGAGAAACACTGCAGGGCACATGGTCAGACTAAGAGCCTCTGGAAGGAGAGAAACAAGCAGAAGCTAGGGGATTCCAGGCTGACTCAGGAGAAAGAGAGCATGCAGACCATACAGGCCACACTGGAGCGGTCAGAGATGGACCCCCAGCAGCGTCTCAACTCCCAATTAGAGAAGCAGGAGAGAAAGATCAACCAGCTGCAGAAGAGACTGGAGCATGAGTTGGAGCAACGCCACCTGCTGGTCAGAAAACATGACTTGCAGATGATTGATGCCAAGTGGCAGCTCGAGACCCAGGCTGTCGTCCTCCAGAAGACCAGTGATCAGCTGAGTGCTGCCCAGCTGGGGGTAACCTCCCTCAGGCTGCAGCAGGTCAGTGAAGATGGTGGCAATGTGTCGTTGAACTCCCCCTTCAATGCCATGGGCCTCAGAGGTCTCCAGGGTTAAGAAGTAGACACTGATGTTCTATGTTCTAGTGGTGAAATTGTATATGACAAACGACTAAAGCCTCTCGCGTTATTATACCAGCAATGTGAACTTGGATATTCGTATTTTCTTTAAAAACAAAAGCGCTCGTTTTGATTAATTGCAATATTCATTGTTAATTCACTACACAGCCTGTGAATTGTAACCAAATGCAATTGTTTTGTGTGTAAAGAAACAATAAGAGCATGTGATAACAAAAATGATAATTGAACATGTATTATTAATAAAAGTAACAAATATGTTTTACACACAATTTGATTGAACAAATTGTGTCTCGTGTAAAAACACGATTATATTTGAAAAACATTCACTAGAGTCTGTTTTATTCCAACAGAATATAATTTTTTGCAAAACATAAACATGGACACTACCTATGCAATGAATAAACAATGATTATTGCAATGAACCACGAGCGCTATTATTTTGAAACCAAAAATACGAGTTTGTGTTGCCAGGCAAAGGTTCTTGTCTACTGTACAGCTTGAGCCAGCGCTGCTATTACATGTCCTCGAGAACAGGCATGATCTTACATCTTCAACAGCCTTTGAAATTTGCAGGCAGTCATGAGTAATCTCCCCCTGGCATTTGTCACGGTCCCACTAGTGTAAAAGCGCAAAAGGCCGAGCTTGACTTTCCAGGTATGTCCCCCTTTGGCTAATGTATTTTAAAGATGGAGGCGTAACATGGCTGCCACAATTCGAGCGGCACCATTGTATGTATTGTGAATGGAAGATTCTACGATAACAAAAATACTTAGATTATTTGGTGGAAGTAATTACACCTGAATGAGCACATATTTGTGAAAGAACAAATTAAGTGGTTTTTGCTAAGAATCAACTCAAAGAAATACACAGTGTAGCTTTAAAATAGTAATGGGTAAAATTATTTACCCATTAATGATTTTAATGATTTTAATCATTTCATTTCTTACTTTCCATTTCAACAGGAATTGTGGCAATCACGGGTCTGTATGGCTGTCATGAATTCTAGGCATTGCTTTTGTGTGCAACAAAACACTACAATGTGTAGGGAAATATTCTTATATGAATTGCTTTCTTCATATTTTTTAAATGTCAACAAATAGGATTTATAGCTTTATAAGAGTATAAAGCTATGTATAAGCTTCATAAGTAGCCTTGTAACCGGTGAATTTCTACGCTATTTGCTGCCTTAAATTGGTCACTGGGCCTTTTCCCAGGAATTAAGCCAGACCCATTCACAAAACTTAACCATGGAAACACAACACTGTATACACCTACAGTATTACTAAAACAGCCAGGTAGCCAAGCAGAGACCTTCACGTTAGCTCTGAATGTTTTTTAGCTGACCCTGAGTATTTTGAGGCCAACTTGCACAGCTAGCATGTTGTCAATGAAACATGCACACCAGAAACCAACGCTTCGTTTTTGAGAGCTTCGTCCATTAAATCTGCAGAGGATTGTTATGAAAGTCATCAGTATTAATGATAATTACGTCTGTACAGAAAAACAATGTTTTACCTTGTTTTTCCAACAATAATTCCTTGTTTGACTTTGAATAAGTTAATCACCATGGTTTGATTTAAGTTCATTAGCCTACTAAGCTGATACCGACGAATCAGGACAACACAGATCTGGAAAGTGTTTCAGCCACGGTTGCCAGCGTTCCAGGGAATTTCAGGACTCAAAACCATGGAAAATGCCTATAAACTAGTTAAATTTCTTTATGAACAACAGAGTTTACATATTTTCCCAATACTTGTTTCCATAACTAAATTACGTTAAACAGATTCCTTATTCTCTTAATTTCTTAATTTTTATTTTTTCATCAGAGACCAAAAAAATGTTTGTTGTTTTCATATTGAAATAGTGCTCCTGAGGGAAGTTCACTGACATGGCAACACTGCTTTCAGCTTGTAGGAAGATTATGCGCTTTTACCGTACATGACAGCTTTATATCAGTAGTACGCAACAAATTAGTGAGGAAAAATAGGTAACTTGATTGAACTCTTGAACTCACATGCATTTTATTAGAATGCTTACGGTATCGACGGCAAACAGTGATAGAAGTAGCCCTACTGTAGACATATCATGCCTGAGAGCCAGCGGATCAGGCCAAAATAGGTCCTGGAACAAATCTCATGAAATTTAAGTGGTCCAGAATCCTGTTCTGGCAGGATTCCCTTCAAATGAAGCACTGGTCACAACCATAAGCACTGGTCACAACCATAAGC